>JADRCH010000060.1:11395252-11467110 GCA_019843965.1 Rhynchomys soricoides | reverse complement strand
AGTTGGGTGTGAGTTCCTGCCCCCTGCTGGTGAACTGGGGAATTGCTGGATCCAGGTCACAGACTGGGGACTCTGCCCATAGGGCATTGCTCTCACAGTGGGGCTGGTTGCAGTACGCCACTTGGACGACGCCTGGGCTATCCTAGAACAGTTTGGGCGGAGCACACCCTTCAGGTGGAGCCTGCAGAACTTTTCCCTGAAGGTATCCACTCAGGGTTCCTGGGTTGTAGGGTGGGGGTGGGGAGTAGGGGTGAACCTCAAATCCCACACTGCATGAGGGAAGCGTAGCCGCCACTTCAGGACTATGGTTGTCACCGAGGCAAAGATTTATCCAAAAGGTGAGACCCTTGGCCTGAGAACTGCTTGTGAACATTGGAAGGGGCTCCATTCTGTGCCACCTTCCTGCACCCTGCATGACTCCCCCTGGAAGACAGTGCCTGGGAGCCTCCCATGGGGATTCCTGGGTTGGGGAGGCTCTCCATGCTCTTGCAGGTCTATTCATGGTTAACCCTGCAACCTAGAGAAGGCTCCGCTGGGTCTTCACATCCGGCAAGTGTCAGAATTGAAGTGCATGCCTCAGACTCTCTGTGGGTACCTGTCACTCTTACATGTCACCATGCTAGTACCATGGTGACATCTGAGAGGAGAGGTGACTCTGGGCCACACCTAAGCAGGAAATTCCACTCTGCCCATTACTGTCTGTCTGGATAGAAGTGTGATCTTTCCAGGCCCCCGGCAGCCCATAAGTGTATGGTATGCCCCTCTGGGTGCTGGACTACAGGGAAAGGGTTATCACAGGAGAGGCCCCAACTCTTCCAGTTCCAGTGGAGCCTAGTACATCACCTTTGATGTCCCGGTATAATCAGCCCAACTCCCTAAAAATCCATTTCCACCTCCTTCTCATTTGGTGAACAAAGACCCTCTAGACATTCCCCACCCCCACCTTTCTGGGATCAGGGTACCCCCTCACAACTCCCCAAGTAGACTGTGGGCAAGGTCCGACACCAAATCCACTCCTACCCAGCCCCACTGCCAGAGCTTCGAGGACCTTCGGTGGAAGTGGGCCAGCAGCACCATCCTCCTCTCCTATGGCCAGATGGCAGCCTGGGCCAAGAGCTACATCCTGCCATGGGTGGACAACATCTTATCCAGGATGATCTTCTACTTCCGCTTTAGCACCTGGGTACAGGTTACCTTGCTCACCATCACCCCAGCCCTGTATCTTCCCCAGGGCAGAGCCAGGGCTCCAGCTCTGCCCTGCCCCAATTGCAGAGTGAGAGCAGCCTAGGGCCATCTTTGACCTGTGCCCAACTCCCCCGCCCTCCTGCCAAGCCTCCTGTGCTGTACATTACCCTGGTGCCTTTATTAGCCCTCAAAATTTCTCCGATCTGATGAGGACCCCCATCTCCCACTTCTTACAAAGCAGATACTGGATTTTCACTTGGCGAGGGCTGGATCCTAAGAGGCCAGGGTGAATCCTTTCTCTAAGGAGAACCATAGCCTGGGTTGTCATAATGATCAGCAATAAGTCTTACCATCAAGGCTGTAGTCACCACACCCCAGAAACCTTCACAGGCCCCTTTCACATTTTGACCAGGCTCACAGAATTCACATGTTTAAACCAAGAACATGTGCTCCTTCCTAAAGAAAACCCCACCCACCAGCTCCCAGCCCAGTGGTCCCTGCCATGTCCCCTGACTCAAGGGTGTCTGAAGATGGTGGCCTTGGCCTTGCTTCTTGCTCTTTCCCACAAGCTCCTGGGCTCTCAGGCTGATCTATGTGCCCTGGGGCCTGACCTACACAGGATGATACCCTGAAACAAAGCTTCCTTACGGCTATCAAGATGCTGGTGGGGGCCATCAGCCGGAGTGAAGGTGCTCACAGCTACGAGTTCTCCCAAACTAGTGAGCTTCTAGAGTGTCTGATGGTACGTGCCAGGCCCTGAGCACAGGAAACCTTCCCCTCAGAGCAGCCCTCCTAGGCAGAGCTCCCTCTCTCAGACCAGCAGATTTCCTAGGTACAGGAAGCCACCTCCCTCAGACCTGGGAAAGGGCAAGCACAGTCCCAGCCCCATCTGGAAATACTCCATATGCCCCGAGTTAGTTGGGTCTCACTGGGACCCCAAGCAGATCAGGTATGCCCATATTACAGGCAATGCCACTGAGACTCAGAAAGGCCAACACACTCCATTCTGCATTATTTTCTTTGGCTTGGGTCCCAGAACAATTACTTCGGATTTTGGGGGTACCCAGATAGATTCTTTAGGATAGTGAAAAATGCACAAGAAGCTGGGTAGTAATGTGGGGAGCAAAGGGCCATTGATCAAAACAGGGTGGCTCCTGTCCCCTGCTTGAGACCCAACAGAAAAGTGGGATGATTTCTAAGGAAGCAAGAGGCAGAGCAGCCTGGAGCTAGTCCAGGGGCGGGCAGCTAAGACTCAGTATCCAGGACTCAGATCTGACCTGTCTCACACCAGAGACCACGCTGGCTCTATAAGGGTGGACCAGATCTCACTACAATGTGGATAAAGACAAGCAGCAGCATCACCTAGGTTGCATGGAATGGGAATAAGACTTTGTGTCAGAGGTAGGGTCCACTAGTCTCTGCACCTTCTCCCATGGACTTATAGACACTGATGGAGAAAGAGCCACAAGACACACTGTTAACCAGCATCCGCCAGCAGGTCATCTACATTGTCTCCAGCCTCTGGTAAGTCACAGTCTGTGATGACTGCCAACTCTCTGCCCAGGCTGCTAGCAGGACAAGGTAGAGGGAAGTCAGACATCAAGGCCCTGCAAGGCAGAGCAAGCTAAGCCACTGCAGATCACGGGGGGAATGAGGGGTCTAGAACATTTAGTCTGAGCACAACCACTCCACACAGAGTTGACTCCCTCTCCCAGATACTCAAGTAGAACTGAGGAGGAAAAACATCTAGATCCAGCCAAGCCTCAGGGAAAAGGAGTGAAGCTGGGTCTATAGAGCCAGGGATGCAGGGCCTGGTTTATCTCTCCACTCACAGGTTAGGGAGGAGGTTAGACCAGGGTGTTCAGAGCTGCCTGCTCACAGACCATAGCAGGCAATCCGCATGGTCTTTGGCAGGGTTGGCAGGTGGAGCTGGATGGCTATCCACTCTGCATTTCCCAGGGGCTAGCCTTCACTTCCTATTCACATGCTGTGCAGTCACTGATAAGCTCGAGGTGCAAGGTCCTGCATGGTCTCAGGGGACACAGCTGCAAGCCAGCATCAAACACCTCTGTTCAAACATGTCCCTGAGATAGGATACGTACACCACAGGGAACTGAGAAAGGTGTGCTGAAAGAGACTGAAGCAGGAAGGGAGACAGGGAGAATGTAACATCTTCATGGTAGGAGCCCCAGCACTGGGCCAAGGAAGCTGATTGACGGTAGAGTATTGCTTTGTAGACTGTTCCTATAAGCTTGGTGCTCTGCTAGAGTCCAGGGCATGGCCTGGGGCTGACTGAAAAGGGACGCAAAGTCCTGCATGGGTGAGTCAGTGAGCCCTGCAGGTACATGGCTGCAGGGACAGCCCCTCCGAAGGCCCTTAGCTAGCATGTGCTTGAGTTGATAGATGGATAAGAGACTAGGGAGGCCGCTGTGTGCACAGATCCCAGTAAGAAGCAAAAAGCTGGGGCTGGAGAGATGACTCAGTGGTTAAGAGCAGTAGCTGTTCTTCCAGAGGACCTGGGTTCAATTGCCAACATTCACATGGCAGCTCACAACTGTTTGTAACTCCTGTCCCAGGGGATCCCAACACCCTCACATGTACATACATGCAACCAACACACCAATGTATGTCAAACAAAAATAAATTATTTTAAAAAACAGAAGTAGAAGCAGCAAAAAGCTGCGTCGTCAGAAACAGACAACAGGAGACTCCTGAACCCTGACCTCTGCCTTTGCCATCCCAGGCCCTCAGGATTCTTTACCCTTCCAACAGTGCACTGAGGCCACCCATGGATATGGACAGGAAGTCCCGCCTCCTCTCTACCTGCTTCCACAGCATCTTTTCTCTGCCACAGCTGGATGACCTGGAGAAGCACACCAGCCTCCTTCTGGAACCACCCAACGTCCAGGTGCAGCCTGCACTTAAGCCCAGGGGACTCTGGCAGGACATCAGGCTCAGTCTGTTGTGTGGGGCTGGATGGAGAACAAGGGCTGGCCACTCCACAGGCAGGGTAGAGACCCTAGATAATTGCCTAAGGCTTTGGGTCTCCATTTGCCTGCCTGGGACATAATCCATGATCATCCTTTGGGCCATAATTATTAAGGCAGGTGGCTTATCTGGTGTTTGCCTGCTTGGGAACTCTGTAGTCTCCTTGCTGACCCAAGATCCATGTAGAATAGGTAAAGTCACCTCTGTGTTCCCCTCTCTCCAAACCCCATGTTAACCCAAGGAATTCACAGAAGAGGTGAGATGACTCTAAGGGATACATTCCCTGATATTGCAGAAAATCGTCCTGCCACACTAAGGTGGCTCAGGGAGTCACCTTCCCTGAAGGTAGGCTTTATTTCACCACACCTACCTGTCTGCCTGGGTCACTTTTCAGGTCTTACCTGGTCCATGCTTCCTCAATACTAGCAGGCCTTGCAGAAAAGATACCTGCCATGTCTCATGGCTACCACCAGAGGGTGCATGAGATTGCCAAGCATAGTCCCAGCCCGGTGTGTCAGTAGCAAAGGGCAGGACAGCTTTGTGAAGTGAGCTCAACTTTGTGGAGCAAAGGCACCAGGCTGTCTGTGTACCCTTTCCACCTTCCCACAGTGACTTAGGGGCAAGGGGTACACATCTCAGAAGAAGAAAATCAATAGTGAGGATGCCAAGATCTGAACCCTACCCAGAGACCCTACTTGTATACATCCATGAGGCTGTGTTCTGGCTGTGTCAGAACAGATGGGCCCTTTGGGAACAGGTGGTGACAGAGGGAGTCATAGTGTCTGTCCCAACATCTTACAAAGCAGCTGTTGACTGGAAGACTCCTTGACTCTGCAGAAAACACAACCAAGGATTAGGTGTCCACATTGGAACTGGTAGCATTGATCCAGTCTCCTGTTTGATACCACTCATTATGTCTCCTGTCTTATCACTTGGGACTGGCTACCTGATACCCTTGTGGAAGAACGTTGGCCCAAGAAATGAAGCCATCTCTCCAGGTCACCAGATAGCAAATGGCCAGAGTTCCTAATGGCCTCATGAGAGTCTGACTGGGAATTTCTGTGACCCCGCCCCCCTTCCCTGAACACGCCAGTGGTAAACACTGTTGAAGCTCCTTACATGAAGCCCAGAAGTCACATCAGCCACATCTTTCGCAGGGCCAGGGAAAGGTGTTTATCCAGGCCCCTTTTAAACCTTTAAGAGGACCAATGGGATGGTTACTATTAAAAGTACTTGCCTTTCAACCTCCATGACCTTAGTTTGATCCCAGAATCCATAGTAAGAGAGAACAAACTGCTCAAAATTGTCCTCTGGTTTCCACACACATGATGTAGCATGCATGCATGCACACGCTTGCACACATGCTAAATAAATAATGGAATTAAAATTGGCTAAGAGCTTCGAGATGAAAAATTACTTTCAGTAGAAACATCCCTTTACCCTAGGGTCCTGGGGCAAGACAGCCCTGGTCACACATGTCTACATGACTGTGGAGCGAGCCCTGCTGGGACTGAATTGTCCTGAAGCCATGGGTGGGTTCCCAAGGCCTTTATAGCCAGTATCCGTACCTGCGTGGCAAACCCCCTTGCAAACACAGCAATGAGCTCTGTCAGTTGTGGGAGCCCAGGCTGAACACATGCAGAAAGTGGGTGCCACTGGATACTGCAGCAGTTTTGGACCTCATCCCCACAGGACCTGACTGACTTCCTCTCCTCTGCAGGGACTGTACAGCCAGACCATGGAGGCACTGGACTACATGCTGCAGTGCTTCATGGTGCAGAACCCTACAGCCAATGAGCTACACTTCCTGCTGTCGGTGAGGGCTTCTGTCAGCTGGAGGACAGGGCAGGGGTACAAAGCTCTGGCCCGAGAGTCCCAAAGAGGACATTCCACAGGAAACAAGACCTGACCAGTAGGCTTCACATGTCTAGAGGTTTGGAGCATCTGGAGAAGACAGGGAAGCATCAGACAGCCTGGCCAGAAAGAGATCTGCTGAGGAAATGGCTTCCCTACCACCTGTGCCCTTGCCTCAGTATCCTCTGAGGACATGGATCCCACAAACCACCTCATTTGCCCACTAAGGTGTCCACGGGAGGGAGACCACTCAGCAAATAGTAAAAACCTAGGAGGGCCTCAACCCAGAAGACAGGCCAGCTCCACTGAGGCCAGAGGTCAGGACCAATGGAAGTTCACTAACGAGCCCTAAATGAAGACCATAGCCATCCCTGAGAAGAGAAGGACCCACAAGAGTAGCCTAGGGCCAGGGAGAGGCAGGAGCAAGCTCAGTAGGTCCGAGTAAAGGTAACTTGGCCCACTGGAGCCTGGAGGGTAAGGGGTTACAGTGTGGCCCAGGAGGGGCAGGGCCTCATCAAGAAGCCAAGAGAAGCAGCAGCTCCAAACCCTGGTGTGCACAGGGGAAGTCAGAAGGGGGAACACAGGCAAGAGAGCTCCAAAGCAACAAGGTAGCATGCCACTCTAGGAATGTGCCCAAGTGGCAATAGCTTTTACCAGTGCAAGTCACAATGGTTTCGACATCCATTCCTGGGCCACTCTATCTTCAAATACTGTGTCTAGATCAGCTGACCACTTAGGCTCTCAGCATGCAGTTGTCTAAATCAATACCCACCTTCTACCAGAAGCAAGTGCATCCCTGTTTGTGTGCATGGCAGAAGATTCTAGAAAGGGCCACCTGGCACCCAGCAGGCTAAGCGCTTATGGGGGAGGGAATGTGTCTATTGCCCAGGAAGAAGGTAGTGCTGAAGGGTGGTTCTAGGGACAGAGACTGACAAGGGAACAGAAGCTGAATCTGGACTTGGTAAAAACCAAAGAGCCTGGCTCTGAGGGTTGGGCAGGGATGGCCATTTCTGGGGGACTAGCAAAGCACCTGACCACATCTACCCTGCAGCACCTATACATCTGGCTGACATCAGAGAAGACTCATGAGCGACAACGGGCTGTGCACAGATGCACAACATTCTTCAAATTCCTGAACCATAAAGGCTGCCTAAGGGTAAGCATCCCTTCCCCAGCTCTACCGCCCCCCAGCTCCACCCCTTCCAAGCTCCTCACCTACCCAGCTCCACCCGCCTCCAACTCCCATCCCAGCTCCACCCCTCCCCTGCTCCATCCCTCTCCAGCTCAACCCCCCAACTCCACCCCTCTCCTGCTCCTTATCTCCCCAGCTCCACCCCTTCCCAGCTCCACCTCTCCCCAGCTTCACCCCTCCCCAGCTCCACCCCTCTCCAGCTCCTTACCTCCCCAGCTCCACCCCTCCTCAGCTCCACCTCTTTCCAGCTCCATCCCTCCCCAGTTCCTCACCCCCAGATCCACCCCTCCCCAGCTCCTCACCTCTCCAGCTCCACCCCTCCCCAGCTCCTCCCCCCCCAACTCACTCTGTAGATCAGCCTGCCTCTGCCTCCCAAGTGTTGCTATTAAAGGCGTGCGCCACCACTGCCCTGCAATAAATCCTTTTGGTTATTTTTTTTAACGTAACTATGGTCCACAGAGTGGATACTTATTTTGTAAATAGTTTTATTGGCTCCAAAGCTGAGGTCAGAATGACAATTTAGATAGTCTCCTACAAGTTCATTGTCCTGAGACACTTAGGACCTGTCCTAAGGCCACACCACTCATCTGGAAGTTTTCTGCATTTGTTTTGAGGTATATGTATGTGCAAGAGATCCTCTGGTGGCGGCCATTCTGGGGTGCGTGAGTAGCCAGTGGGATGCTGTAGGGAAGCCTGCATCAATGCCATGCTCTCCACATAGACCAAGGAGAACTTCGTAAGGATCGGGCAGCTGGTGGCCATGCTGGGAATCCTGTGCCAGGACTCTGACAGGACCATCCAGTGCTTCAGTCTAGAAGCTTTGGGCCATCTCTATCAGCTTCTGGTGCACCACAAAGGTGAGTGCTCTCAGCAGGACAGCACACCTGGCCCCCGCCCCACCTCAGCCTGGGTGAACTCATGCCAGCACCCCTGAATTCCACCTTTCCCCAAGTCCACCCTCAGCCCAGCCTTGACTTCAGCCATAACCTTCTACCTACACAACCACCAAACCCAAAAATACCCAGGCCTGATGCCACTTACTAATGGACGCAGCTAGACTCCTGCCCCATCCCATAAACTCCAGTCCACTCTACCCTGTTCACATCCCTACCTGCTCTGACCAGCCCAAGAAACTCCAGAAGTGGAGAGGGAAAGCCCTCGGGAGCTCTTCGGGCCTGATGCGTATGGAGATGCCTTTTGGAGCAGTGGAGACCAGAAGGGGTCTCCTCCAATCCCCCGAGGAATGGCATCCAAAGATGACAGCATCTTCTACATGAGCAACAACCAAGCTCTCAAGGTCAAAGCCTTTAAAGTCTTTCCAGCTGGGCGGGTACATAGCCCAAGCAGACTGCCACATCTGTGGACAGTGGTAAACACATTCTTTTCTCAGCTGTTGAGGGAGAGCCATGCAGGTTAGATGGACACCAGCACACACTGGACAGCCTGTACCTTGTAGGGAGCCTTTGTGGGCTTCCTCATACCCCTCAAGTTTTTCCAACCTTCTTCTCTAGAGTGTTTCCTCGTTTACAGTTCTCCCACCCCTTTCACACCAGAGTTTGAATCGTGTACTCCTCAGACGCCACAACCTGAGGTTATCTAGATACTGGCCCTAGCTGGATGGCCACGCTAAAGCAGCATAAGACCTGTGAGTTCAGGAGATCTGTGAGGTACCAAGCAAGACTTGATCTGATCCCATGGACTCTGGAACTCAGCAGCTGCAGCGTGCTGTCCGCATACTGAGGCTCCTTAGAAGTCTAGTGCAGAAACTCTGAGCCCCTGAGGACAGCACCTCCGTGGGCCTGCCTGTCATGAAGAAAATCTCACTTGGTTGTAGTTTGCACCAGAGAACCTGGGCTGGAGGCAGAGGCAAGGCAAGGAGGGATGGGTTCCACTGGCTGCCAGTCCAGCAAGTGGCAGAGGGAGGATGAGCCACTGACTGGGAAGCATCTGGAGAAAGGCAGCCTGCCCTGTCTACCCCTGGGGGAAAGGCAGGGGTAGAGTGGATGAGCGAAGGGATGCAGCATGACTGAGAGGAATCACCGTAGTCGTCATCAGCTTTGCAACCACTGTTATCACCATCATGACCGCCACTGACATCACTAATACCTCCATTATCACCATTGCTATCATTGTCATCTCTATCCCTACTATGACCACTGACACCACCACCATCATTACCATCACCATAATTACTGACATTCAGCATCACCACTACCACTGTTACCACTAATACCGCTGTGGTCACCATCACCTCCGCCTCATTAGCATCAGCCCTACCATTCCCATCATCAGTATCCCAACTGTCAATCATCACCATCATCACCCCTACCTTGTATTACCATTACCTCCCCCATGAACACCTCCGCAACTGCCACATTCACAATCGCCCTTAGCATCACCTTTGCCATCACCACAATCACCACCACAACAGGTCACATTCGCTCACAGCCTTGATTAAAGCTCAGCACCACAGGGATCTTTACCATTCCTGTGTCTGCAGTACTCTGGATTCTGCATATCTCACCACCATTCTAACTTGAACTTTCTGTAAGGTTGAATGTGATCTGTATCTGTACTGATCAGAGACGCCACTGGCCATGGGTAGCTACTGAGCTCCTGAAATGAATCTGGGGCTCCCAAAGAACAACTTAAATGTTAATAGATTTAAGTCTATTGTAGATCTAAACTACTATGAGTGGTTATATTGAACAGCCATAGTCCAATTCTCTCTAGAAGGTTCTGTCTGTATATTGATCTAGCCCAGCTCTATTCTCCAGGGCAATAGGGAGGAGGACCTAGTCCTATCAACCATCTTGCATTTATTTCCTCAAGTGTCCTTTCCATCTTCCTGAGTGGCTCATGAGCTACATTCAAATATGAGCCTCACCATTAGACTGGCCCTAGAGACTGTGACTGCCAAGCCCAGCTGGAGGATCAAAAGGCCCTACATAGGATAGTAGTCCTGAGTTCCACACCAGCCTGGCCTGCATATTCTCACTCTATTCCATGGCCTCTCTCTAGGGTTGGAGGTCAGACTAGGTGGCCTGGAAGGTCCTTCACAGCTCTGAAGTTCAATTCTCATTGATTAAAACCCTAGTAAGGAGGACTGGGGCTTACCCATGGACAGCACTACTCTGAATTCAGGACAACATGTGGATGACCTGGGGCCAAGATGGGAAGAGGAAGGGATGAAACAAAGCATCCAAGAACAAGCCAACACTGACTGGGGAAAAGAGTCCTGTTCCTGCCCAGTGCTGGACTCATATTCTCCCTTCCTGTCCCTAGCCATTGGCTGGGACAGGGAGGGGTGGAAGAGATTGTTTACTGGGCCCACATAGGAGTGGATGCCCAGAGATTTAGGGATTCTGACAAAGGAAAAGGGTGAAGGGTGGGGGGCAGGCACAGGGGTTTGAAGTGATAAGGTGATAGGCTCTCTACTCTTACAGGTGATCACAAATCATCTGGAAATGGCAGAGCTGACCGACCTCATCTGGACAGCCATTGATGGCTTGGGCTCCTCCAGCTCTTACTGGGTGCAGGCAGCTGCTGATTTGCTTCTCCTTGTCATCCAGGAGCATGGGGACTACCTGGCGACTGTGAGGGGTTGGGGCCCCACCCAGGGCTAGGGAGGAGAGGGGAAGAATTGGGGACTAGGCAGTAGGCAGCATCTAGGGGCTTTTGTCTGGACCATGATGAAGACTGGGATCCCATTGCAAGCAGCAGACAATCCCATTGGTGGATAGATGGGTAAATGGATGGATAGGTGGGTGAGTGAGTAAGTGAGTGAGTGAGTAGATGAGTGGGTGGATGGATGGTTGGATGGATGGAGGTTGGTGGGTGGGTGGATGGATGGGTGATGGATGGATGAATGATGGATGGATGGATGGATGGATGGATGGATGGATGGATAGGCAGATGGATAAGTAGATAGATAGGTAGACATAGGGGTGACTCATAGAGTCACCTGATGACAACAACAGAATCATGGGTAAATGTACATTAGTTCAGTGCTGCTTTGGACCATAGAGAAAATGAAGTGACAGGGAACAACAGACCAGAGCTTCTAGAGTGTATGGTCTGATGGGGTAACAGGATACAGAGAGTGGTGAATAGAATGGTCCAGTAGGTGCCAAGAGTGAGTCATGAGCCCTATGGGATGAGAAGGGTACTCCAGTGGGAGACAAAAGGTGCCAACCTTTCCAGATGCCTCAGTCTGCTTCAGGTCAGGTGTGCAGAGTAGGTGGGATCCCCATCAGACACCTCCTCCTACTCCCTACCCCTGAGCAGGTTGGTAAAATGGGCCAGGCCATCCACCATCACCTCTGTGCCATCCAAATGCCCCAAGCCAAGGACAGTGCCCTACGTGTCATCACCCTACTGGCCCGGAACCACATCCCAGAGCTGGTGGCTGCCTTCCTAGACTTTTCCTCACCCCTGGACAGGTACCTAGCTGTATCTTCCTCACTGACCCCATTATCAATCCTCCATCCTCCCCAGGCCAGAGCCACAGCTTCTGCCTCCTGTCCGCCTATCACAGCCCACAGGAAGCCCAGAATGCTTAGTGTGGGAGGGAATCAGCACCTCTGTTCAGTTAGGCATGCACCCTATCGGCATTCCACATGAACCATCTGCCCCAGACTCCCCAACCCAATCTAAGTGCTCCCTAGAGTGTTCCTGCCATGACCCCCACAATCACAGAGCCTCAGCATCTATCAGTGTGGCCCCCTCTGCCTTGCCCTGTTCTTCATTCTCTTCTTCCTGTTCTGAGAGCCTCCTGCAGCCACCTCAGCCCTCTCAGGTGGGCTTGGCTTTTCTCCCATGCCCCTGGACCCCTGGAGATAGACCAGGGTTCTCCTTACTTCTCATGATCTCCCTCCTCCCTAAAATCCCACCTCTGGATCCCACATCCTCAATCCATGCCACCCAGTATTCACCCACCACACCTGGCCTGAGTTACTCCTCGCTTCTTGATAGCATAACTGCTCAAAGATAAGAGTGCTTTCTTCTCTTTCCAGACCAGAATTCCCGTCTATGCCACCCAAACCTCTCCTTGGATTGCTTACTCCCTCCAGGATCCAGCAAGCTTCTACCTGGTGGAACCAGCATACTGCTGTCCTACCCACCTTCTCTCCCTCCCCCTGTCCTTACCCAGTTCCTCCTTCCCAAGTCAGGTTCTACCAATCAGTTACAGCTCACATATCCAGGTCCTTGCCCTGGATGCTAACTTTGCTCCAAGGTGTTCTGGGAACCTGTGAGAGAGCTCTTCCAGAGCCTAGAGTCTTCTCCAGTGAGAATTTTCACCTCAGCAGGGAGGTGTCCCGTTTCCATTAGCAACTTGTACTTCCTTCCATTGTGTTCAGATTTAAATGCAGCATCAGGTCTCTGGACTTCCCTGATCTTTTAAAGCTGGTTATGTGACTGACGTCTGGGTCTTCAAGAAAAAAGTACATTCTGTTGTCTCAGTGTGGAGTTTAATATATCCACTAAGTTCACCTCATTAAAGAAAAAAGTTTACATTTTATTTTGTGGGCACAGAGGCCAGCTTGGAAGAGTCATTTCTCTCCCTCACCATATGAGTCCTGGTGCTAGAGCTCAGCAGGCTTGTGGGCAAGCACCTTTACCTGCTGAGCCATATAGGTGGTCCAGGTTGTACCTGCCTAAGTTACTTGTTCATGTTGCCTAGATGGTATTATTTTCTCTGTGTCTTTTGAAATCCAGGTCCTTGCTAGGTGACGTACTCCAGACTAATTTTCCTAAGTACCAGGTGCATCTTGGATTACATTCTTACGTCTTTTTGTTCTTTCTGAGAAGTTTGCTCTGCCAGGTTTAATGTAGTTGGCCCGGGTCATAGTCTTGGTTTGGATGCTGCTTTTCTTCCATTTCTCCCTTCATGGTCATCTCTACTTCCCTTGCACACCCTCTGATGCTCTTGGCTTTTCCCCAGACCCACTGCCTTCTCTCCCTCATTCTCCTGCCTTACCCTGACACCCCTTATTAAATGTCTGTTTGATGCTTACCTCACTTAAACGACCTTTAATTTTGTTCCCATTTCGAGCCTCTTTATGTGTAATTCACATGTATGTATAGGATGTCCATGTGGAGGGCAGAAGTTGGCATGCAGTCTTCCTTAGTCTCTCTCCATCTTACACGGAAGGAGGGTCTCACAGATGAAACAAGAGCCCACTGATACGTGGCTAGTCTGGCTAACTTGCTCTGGGTGTCCCATCCATGCCTTCCAAGTGTTGGAATTACTGATGGGCTGCTATGCCCACATGGCATAGGTTCTGGGTATCTGAACTCTGGGCTATACACTTGCAAAACAGGTTCTTTAAACTATTAAGCCATCTCCCAGGCTTGAAAGTCTGTCTGTCTGTCTGTGTGTCTGTCTGTTTTGAGGCAGGCCTTGCCAGATTGGCCTTGAACTCAGTATTTTATTCCTGCCATTTCTTCCCTGAGTTCAGTCAGTTCTTTACGGATCTTACTGCCGATCTACCCTTGCCTGAGCATATTCAAGTGATCGAGTCTCTAAGCACTTGTGAATTGTGGAATGGGTGAGTCCAGGATTCTTCTGTGGTACTGGCACCCTGGGGACCTCTTTACTTTCCTGGCTCCTGTCTTTTAGCTTTTGCAATAACTCTAGAGCTGTTTGTCTTAGTCACTGTTCTATTGCCTTGAAGAGACACCATGACCAAGGTAGCTCTTATAAAAGAAAACATTTAATTGGGGGCTTACCTACAGTTACAGGGGGTTAGTCAGTTATCATCATGGCAGGGAGCATAGTGGCAGGCAACTGTGCTGCTGGAGATATAGCTGAGAGCTACATTCTGATCCATAGGTCAAGAGAGATTGACACTTGGCCTGGCTTGGGCTTTTGAAACCTCAAAGCCCACCCTCAGTGACACACCTCCTCCAACAAGGCCACACCTCCTAATCCTTCTCAAGTAGTGCCACTCCCTGATGACTAAGCATTCAAATCTATGGAGGCCATTCTTTTGAAAACCACCACCCTATTCATTTTGTTGACAGGGTTGGAGTGTTTCATGGGATTTTAAGTTCAATGGCTCTACCTTCTGTCAGTAAGGCAAAGGCCAAGCCATTTACAAGACTGGGCTTGTGGTAGGCACCGGCACCAGATGCCCTCTAATTCTTTTGGCTTCTTTGACAGGATGTCTCCTTCCTTCTTTCTTCCTTCCCTTTCTCCACCAGGTCTCATCCCCTCTTCCTCCTCCCTTTCATCCTTCCTCCTTTTTCTTTTTTCTTCCATTTTTCTTCACCCTCCACTGTCTTCTCCTTTTCTCTTTTTATTCCCTACACTATTTGAAGACGGCATCCTGTTTAACTCCCTCCCCAGTGGCCAGTGCTCTGACATCCCAGAGTTCTCTCTCCTCCCCTGTATTTCAAGACTTCAAGTGGATTCATCTTACTGAAGGTGGTTTTGATCCAATCCAAGCTTTCCCATGCCCTGTGTTCATTCTCCAGAAGTTTCTCTTATCTGCCTCTCTCTGTCACAGAGCCTTGAGGTAGGGGGTGGAGCTTGCCCTTGGTGGTTTTTTTCTCTCCACTCCCAGTGATGAGGCCACAGTTGCACTGTTCCCACCAGGCTCTGTGATATCTTTCAAGGAATCTAGGAAAGTGTCAATCTCAGCAAGCAGCACCTTTCCCAATGCCCAGGATTTACAGTTCCATTCACTGCTGAAATTTCTGTCTTTCTCCCTCAGTTCCAGGCACTGCCTGTATGATAACATTTGCAGAATCTATGTGCTGTGCATCAATGGAGTCTCATGGCTAAATTTATCTAGATTTCTATCAGCTTCTTCCAGTCACCTGGGCATAGTCATTTGTGATGGTTTTAACATAAAAGTTCCTGTTGGAACTGCTGGGCAGTTTGGGGACTGCACTGGTGGTGGGAATTTGGACATCAAAATAGGCTTTATGGTCAGAGTCCCAGAACAGCATCCTCCTCACAACTAGGGTACTGAAGCAGAAAGGGCCCTCACTCTCATTTTTAAAGGGCAGAGATGTGTTTACTTATTGCTTTGATTTTCTCTTCCCTAAACTATGTTCATAACTCTATGAAGAGACCACCTATTAGATGCCTATCATCTTTCTTTAAACAAACAAGCTAGATATGCTGACAGACACCTAGACTCCCAACACTCAAGAGCCTGAGATAGGCAGATTGCAATTTAAGGAGACTCTGTGTACAGAAATTCTCAGAAACAAAAACAAATTGCCACCTTACCTGGGGTTGGGGGGATGCCAGGAGTGGTAAGACAGGAGTTTCCTCCTCCAAGTTCAATGACAGCCAGCTTTACATAGCAAGTTCCAGACCAGCCAAAGAGACAGGAAAGGCCCAATCTCAAAAAGCATGCATATCTCAACGGTGTAGTATGTGCTGAAAGTGTAAACAGAGCCTTGCAATCTGGACTCTTCCGATGTCTTTCTTCTTGCCTGGCTTTGTTTCTCTCTGGCTTCATGTTCCAATTTTATGGTGTCTTGCTGCAGTGATCTGTGGCACTAAGTGAATGCCAAGGGTCCTCTCCACTGTCGGTGAACATTAAATTATTTCCCACTAGAGAGAGACCTTGATGAACAGTGCATCTGTGAACTTGCTTGTTCGTGTCCTAACATACTCGAGAACTGGATTTCCTGTGTGTGTGTGTGTGTGTGTGTGTGTGTGTGTGTGAAGACAATGTGCATAGAAGTGAAAGCTGTGCTGTGTCCCACCTCCGTGGAAGGTGCAGGGCATTTCCCAGTGTGCTCTTGCCGAGTCACACTCCAGGAACAGAATAACAGAATGCTATCCTCTCAGCACCCCTCCTACTCTGCAGCCCCACTGATGCTCAGCACCATGACATGGTCCTGTGTCAATGCCTAGACTCTACTTTCAGTATTGTACCTTCCAAGTTCCTCTGTACTAAAACACATATCGTAACTTCATCCTTCTGGCTGGGCAGTGTGTGTACTCTGTGGTGTGTGTGTGTGTGTGTGTGTGTGTGATTGTGTCTGAGCCATATTCTGCCCATCAGCTTACCTGCTGATGGACATCTAGATAGTCTACACCTTTTCTCTGCATGCATAATCTGATGTCAACACATACGTGAATTCTGCCCTCTACATCCACAGCTCCCACATCCATTGAGTCAGAACAGTCATCCAGAAACACTTTGTCCATGCTGACCCTGCACTGGCTCATCATTGCTACCTAAGTGATGCAGCTTATTGATACAACTTAATGACTGCTTGCATGGAATGTGCCTTATATTAGGCAGTCCATATAATGAGCATGGGGGTTAAAGGATACCTGGGAAAGAGTGTGTGTAGGGCATATGCAAAGAGTGTACCATGTTACACAAGGGACTTGTGCAGGGTTAGTTTGGGTTTGGATTGAATTTTTGAAACAAGGTCTCACTGTAGCCTAGACCGGTCTAGAACTCATTGTATCCAAGGCTATTCTCAAACTCTTGCAATCCTTCTGTATCAGCCTCCCAAGTTGTGGAATGATGGACATAGACCACCATGCCCAGCTAGGGCATCCACAGATTTACATACCCACGGGTAACTCTGAAACCAGACCCCTGATGATACCATGGGACAACTACATATCTTTAATCCTGTCTCTGGTTTGGGGGGGCAGGGGTGTGCACTTAGTGAAAGTTCAAAGCTGCACGACCACATCCCACCTAACCCTGCCAAGAACAGCCTCGACTTCCCACAACATCCCACCTAACCCCTCGGGAAACAGCTACAACTTCCCAAAGCAGTTCTGTCTCTTTCTACTCTATCAAGAGCAGTGTATGGATCCCAGCCTCTACACACCCTCCTCAAGGCTTGTGTTGGTCACACCTCAGACCATGCCGTCACAGTGGGTAACTCGCACTAGTTCCCACTGGAGTCCACATCTTCCACGTGCTTCCTCAGTGGCCATGCACTGCTCTCTTTAGAGAAGTGTCTATTCAATTCTGTCAGTTTGTGGGTTCTGTCTCCTTTCCCCTTTCCTTGCTGCTCCCATCCCTCCCAAGCCCGCTTATGTGTAGCTTTCCCACTGCAGCTAAGATAAAACTGCTCATAGCAACAATGTCACACTGCTGGTACCATCCCCATCTTGGATAGCTGTCGGCTGTCAGGCTCTCTCCAGCCTACTATGCTCATCCCATTGGCTCCCAGGTTTCTCCACCTCCACTGCATTCTTGCCCTCCACTTAGCGTCTGATATATCGATGTTACCCACTAGGCTGTCACTCCTAAAACATCAGGGATTTTTGTAATTCTGCATGTCTTGCTCCCATGAAAGAGGTTGCCTTCAAAGGCTGGTGCCTAGCACAAGGTGAGGGAGGGGGCAGGACAGAAGCCCCAGTGAGCAGATTGAAAGTTTTACCCTCCAGGATCTCAGGCTCAGGGAGAGCTCACTCACTCTGGCCTCTTGCTGCAGCCATCCTGTGGCCACACTGTGGTCCCAATACTCCTGGGATCTCTCTGCACACCTAGCAAGTGTCAGATGGGACTGGAGTTTTTTCCACAGGGCCTTAAGGATGCCCCCCTTGGGTCTGCCTTGACATTTATGAGGCCACTCAACTTCCTGGTCTTGCCCCATAAAGCCCCTTCCACCCAACAATCCAGCCCAAAGAACACCAGGGCAAGGCAGAGAACATCTTAGTTCCCTCTCAGGACAGCCCATATCTGTCCTCCCTGCCCTGAGCCTCAGATGGCTGCAGGGCCAGTGCCCACATACCAACTAGCAGGGCCATGATCTGAGCAAGCCTCTCTGCATAAGCGCCAGAATCCACCTCCCTCCAAAGTAAACACAAAGTCACCCCGCCCTTCACTGGGGCCCTAGACAAAAAGCCTACTAGTCAGTCAAGCAGGCTTGGGTTACAGCATAGCACTTACAGTACCCCTTCTATCCACAGCCATGCCTTTCGCCTGTGGAGGGCCCTGGGAGCTGAACAGCCTGCAAGCTACCTGATTCTGACTGTGCTGCTGGCTTGGCTGCAGAAGAGGCCTCTGCCCCCTAGTGTCAGTGACAGCAGCTCCTGTCCCAAGGAGAAGCCCTACTTGCGTTCTCTGGCTGTGAGTCTCTGACCCCATCCCTGGATGGCAAATGTGTGAGCACACGGATCAGTGTGCCTGACTTCATGGAAGGGGACTGATACCCAGTCCACTCCCTATCTGGAGGAGAAGGGCATAGGCCAACCCGGCTCATAGACTGACCTCACAATCCTTGTCTCCGGATTCAGTTCCCAATGACCTGGCTCATGACTGGGAGCCCTCAGCAGCCCTCAGTCTGCTCATAGGACTGCTAAGGAGACTGACTGAGATAGCCTTGGAGGGGAGGGGCCTTTGACAATGCACAAACAGAAGCCTAGAGTTTGAGGCTCAAAGCCATGCCCTATATTGGCATCAGAGACTCTGGAGGAGCCATACTCTTGACAGTAACACTGTCCCTGTAGGATCCTCTCCAGTTTTCTCCATTAGCCCACAACTTTCACATCCTAGACAGGACACCTGCTTGCTAAGATGGCCGCGTCTACACCTGTCTTCTTTGGCTAGACTCTTGCAAGGAAATAGCTGTGCTAAATTCCATGTAGAATTTCTCAGAGTCCTGGTTCCAAAGGCACCTGAGTGCTAGCCCAGAGCACACAGCTGCCTCCCCACACCCAAATCCTCCCTAAACAGACAGCAACCTACAGACTGAGAATGCAGGAGATGCTTAGGCTGATGTACAGGTTGGGGAATCATGGGTTGGGGGAGCACATCTGACTACAGAACATCAGCTAAAGAGCACATTTGGGGAGCACCATTTGGGGAGCCCCATTTGGGGAGCACCATTTGTGGGAGCATCAGAGCAGCAGGTCCAGAGCCTCTAGTGGAGACTGCACAGGTGGCATAAGCTGGCACAGGTTAAGGAGACACTGCCAAGGACCCTTGGTCCTTAAGCCATCAGAATGGGGAGGGGAGGGATGTGATAGAGTGTGGGTTTTGACTAAGCATCCTGGGCCTGAATCCCAGCACTTCAGATCCATACTGACCCAACTCCAACAGGCCATGAACACAATTCACGAACTACAGTTTGCAAGAGAGTTCAAGAAAGCCGTGCAGGATGTCTTTCCCCAGCTGTTCCTGGCCCATCTGGCCCAAATGCACTATATCCTGGAGCTGAACCAAGCCACGGAGCCTGAGAAGGGGCAGAAAGCCCAGGAGGCAGCCATGCCAAGTCCTCAAAGGTGAGCCCAAGGCCTCATAGGCAGCTACTGCCCGGCCACACATAGGTAGGAATGCCCAGGACAAAGTTAGTTTCCTACACAAGAAACAAGTGTGTGCACCCACACACAGAGGAACTTAGCAGACTATCATGATTCAGATCAGGAGTCAGAAATCAAAAATCAGAGGGTCTGAATTTTTTTTTCTCTTTATTACTTGCTTAGCTTTGCTGATCCCAGGATATGTTGGTAGTCTGTAGCTGCATGACTTTAATCTCAGTTTTCACCATCCCATAAACTGTCCTCTGCCTGTGTCTAAATGCCTATTGTTTTTTTCAAGACAAGGTTTTTCTGTGTGACCCTGGCTGTCCTGGAACTCGATCTTTAGACCAGGCTGGCCTCAAACTCATAGAGATCCACCTACCTCTGCCTCCTGAGTGTTGGAATTAACGGCATGTGCCATCACTGCCAGGCTAATGCCCACTTCTTATAAGGATACCAACCGCTGAGTTTGGACCACATTAATAACTTAATCTCCACCGCATGGTTGGGGGTGGGGGAAGTATCTCTAGCACATTTGTTTTTAAAGGACAATGTCTTAGAGTTACTATTGCTATGACAAAAACACTATGACCAAAAAGCAAGTTGGGGAGGAAAGGGTTGGTTTGGCTTACACTTTCAGCTTCTATAGTCCACTGACTGGAGGAAGTCAGGACCGGAACTCAAGTGGGCTGAAACCTAGAGCCCTGAGTGGCTGCAGAGAAGTAAGAAGTAAGGATGTTCCTTACTGACTTGCTTCCCCTGGCTTGCTCAGCCTGCTTTCTTATAGAACCCAGGACCATCAGTCCAGGGATGGCACCACCCACATCGGGCTGGGCTGGGCCCTCCCCCCTTGATCACTAATTAAGAAAATGCCTTACAGCTGGATCTCATGGAGGCATTTCCTCAACTGAAGCTCCTTTCTCTCTGATGACTCTGGCTTGTGTCAAGTAGACACACAAAAGCAGCCAGTACAGACAATGATCTCATGATAGTCACGATCCCAGATTCCAACCATGGCCAGGATAGCAGCCAGCACAAACTGTCCCAAACACAGGTGTGTGTCTGCTTTCTTTGTCCCCCTAGGAGGATAGCAGGCCACATAGATATGTATCAAGCAAGGGCCTCTGAACACACCTACCCAGTTAGGACACCGAGAACATTCTTTTCCTTTTTTCTTTCTTTTTGTTTTTGCTTGGTGTTTTTCAAGACAGGGTTTCTCTGTGTAACCCTGACTATTCTAGAACTCACTCTGTAGACCAGGCTGGCCTTGAACTCAGAGATCCACCTGCCTCTGCCTCCTGAGCACTGGGATTAAAGGCATGTGCCACCACTGCCCATCAGGGCACCTGTTCTTGATCCATGTGCTCCTTGCAATGGATTCTGAACTTAGCCCTCCCTCCCCACAGCATACACATGGACCAGCAGAGGCTTGGGGTGGCCCTGACACCTCTCTAGCCAAGAGGCAGTGAGCTGGACCACAGGTGACCATCCACCCCTCACTCACCATAGCCAATGCTGTGGCTACCTGAGTGGATTGTGATTTGTCCCTGTGTACTGTCATAGACAATAATGGCCCACTCCTCAACCTGCCTGAGCAGGATTTCAAGGGCATTCCACCCTGCTTCCCTTGGGCTTCCCTTGGTGCCTGGTCCTATTTCCCAAAATCCAATCTGCAGGTCTTTAAACCCCACTGGAGTTCACTCTTTTCATTTGTCTCTGTGACGATGTGCTTCGTGCAATTTGTCAGTTTTAACAGCTCTCCCTGGGGCATGTCACGAAAGAAAAAAATGTCACTTTTTACATTGCCTCTGAATTCCAATATGCGCAAAATCTCTTTTTTATTCACATCAACCATGCAAAATACATGAATCTTCCCTAATAAGCTAAGAAAACATTCTCCTCCCAGAGCAAGCTGGAGAGAATTGCAAAGATGGTTGCTTCCTCCCTTCTGCTTCTCCTCCCTACTTCCCCCCCCCCAAACACCTGCTGCCCTCAGAACTCTGCTCACCTGAGGGTCACCAGTCAAGGGCTCCACAGTCACCCCTATAAACAGCAGCCCTGCCGCAGCCCCTACCCCACCATGCACCTGGCCTTCAACATTTAGCAACACTGATATCTCTGCTCCTTTGCTGGCTTGTTGTCTCTGCCCTGTGGACAGAAGGTTCTAGAAGGCAGAAATGTCTGTTTCCACACCCCAGGAAGGTCCCACCCTCCTTGGCTCATGGGTGGCTTTCCCTGTGGATGGAAAGCTCAAGGTGCACCCTTCTCTACCTCAGCTCCCTGTTTTCACTGGCCACTCTGTACACAGGTCCTACAGGTAGTCCAAGCAGCCAAAGGCCCTGAAACATACCCTGAGCAGAGTCCATGAGCTCTGATTTGCCCAGATTCAGACATATGCCCATCCCTGATCCAATGAAACCATTTAAGGCCCTGACTGACTAGGTATGGCTCCCATAGCCACCTCAAGCTGAATGACACTTGAGCTTCTCTGCCCAGAGGAAAGCAGCCTGGCTGGGACCAACCAAAGGGGCCCAGTCATAGGCAGGCTACCCAGCAGGCACAGCAACAGAGGTGACAGTGGGAATTCGGGGAAGCTGGTTGGCATTCTGTCAGTCTCAAAGGGTAGGTGGCATCAGTGAGATCTATCACAGTCTAGGAGCTGACACCTTGTGCCAGGTTGACTAGCACTGTGGAGAGGATGGACAGATGGAGAGAATGTGACCCATCCAGACAATGGGATAATATATTAGTTTCTCACTGCTATGTTCAAATACCTGGAACACAACTTAAAGAAGGAGTTCTTCACTTTGGCCCATGGCTTCGGAGGGTTTAGTCGATGAGCCCTGATCCCCAAGCACTCAGGCAGAACATCATGGCAGCAGGAACATGTGGCTGGGGCTGTTTTCCACTTCTTGGTGGACAAAAAGCAGAGATGGTATACCAGGGGTGGTATACCAGAAGGAACCACACAGCACCTAGAGGCATGTACAACATTTCTTTGATTTTTTTTTTCCCCGAGACAAGGTTTCTCTGTATAGCCCTGTCTGTCCTGGAACTCACTCTGTAGACCAGGCTGGCCTCAAACTCAGAAATCCACCTGCCTCTGCCTCCCAAGTGCTGGGATTAAAGGCGTGTGCCACCACTGCCCAGCTGATGTATGACATTTCTAAGATGCTTATAAATCCAATCAAGATGGCCCATCACAGCCAGTACTCCAAATTAAAGGGAAATTCTGACACATGAAAAATCATGGATGAGCCTTGAGGACAGTCTCCTGAGTGACATGAGCTAGTCATCACATAGAAAACAGCTGAGGAAGGTGGCACAGCGCTGTGATCCTGGTACCTACTGAGCATGCTCAAAGCTAACCTGGGATGCATGAGATCCTAACAAGAGTTAAAGGATCCTTCTACTTCCGTGAAGTCCCTAGAGGAGTTGAAGACAGAAAGGGCCTGGGGCTACGGTTGGGGTGGGGCTGGGGGCAGGAGTCAAGGTTTAAAGGCAGTTAGCATCTGGGAAGATGGATGGTTAAAGGTTATTATAGCTATGCTTAGTGTGGCAGTGCAGCTTACTGCCACTGACTCATGCTTAACTAAAATGAACTATAATGGCAAACTAATGCAACCTACACTTTACCTCATTTTTAAAATGAGGGGCTAGGCCAGGCAGTGGTGGTCCATGCCTTTAATCCCAGCACTTGGGAGGCAGAGACAGGTGGATTTCTGAGTTCGAGGCCAGCCTGGTCTACAGAGTGAGTTCCAGGACAGCCAGGGCTATACAGAGAAACCCTGTCTCGGAAAAAAAAAAAAAAAAAAAATGAGGGGCTAGGAAAAATGACTCATTGGGTAAAGCACTGGCTGAACAAGCCTAAGGACCTGAGTTCGAATCCTGCTACTGGACACACTAGCACAGATCTGTAAATCCTGCAGTGAGATGAGAGACAGAAACAGAATTCCTGTGAGCTCACAAGCCAGCTAGCCTGATATACACAGCAGTGAACCTGTCTCAAGGTAGAAGGTGAGGACTGGCACCCTGTGGTTGTCTCTGGCCACATGCACAGTGTAGCATACTTAGAACCTCGTTCACACAGATGCGAACACAGGCACATGCATGGACACACACACACTGCACACTCGCACACACCATATGCATAATATACTTATTCAACAAACAAAAAATAAAAGGCATTCATGGCAGTGGATATGTATGCTGGTGTCTGGCCAGCCCTCAGGAAGCACACAGGCATTGCCTCCTCTTTCTGAGGAGCCTCTGTCCCTTGAGGGCCACAGCACGTGAACAGTCTGGCATTATGTCTGGGCATCACTGGGATGTTGGAATGTGGAGAGTCTGAAGAAAAGATAGTGTAACCTTCCGGATGGTCAGGGGGACTGCCCTATGGCACAGGTGTCTCCTCCAGGGACTCTTCTCCATGGTTTTCAAGGACACAAGAACTTGAGATGGCTCACTGCCATTGGGGAGTTCTGGACAGGGGAGCAAGAGCTGTAGATCTCTGGAGACTGGTTTTCTCCTGGAATCAGGCAGAGATTCCCAACAGCACTTGATGACCATCTTTCTAAAGCCATGCTGTCATCATGAGGATAAATCACCCATAAAGAATAAGCTGTCACTATGGACCCAAGATGCCCCAAGACTAGCAGATTCCAGAGTGTCACAGAATGCACCAAATACCCTCCCATCCCCTTCTGAAACCCATCATCCCTCTATGGGTGTGACCATTGATACAGAAGATACTGCTTTTTAATGCCAGCTGGGGATGAGACCAGCCAGGAGGCCCTTAAGTTGGTACTGTCAGGGTCCTTCAGAATAGAATTTTATCTTCTGACACTTGGTTTTGCAAATCTGCCCTGAAATGGTGCTGATCTACTAGACAGCCCTGAGGGACAGCAAGCCCACACATTAGGCTCCTGCACTCCCAGCAACCAGGCCGGGGGGGGGGGGGGGAGGTCAAGGTGGGGCCATGGTACCATGGAACCAGGAGGAGCTAGTCTGGAACATGAGTGGGGTCAAATTGTGTCTGACTCCAGAAATCTTGTCTCAAGAGCGGTAGGAAATAGAATGACTCCTTCCCCTGCCTCAGGCCTGCATGTCCCGCACACTTAGCCCTGCGCCCCCCACCTTTGCCCACACCATAAAAAGTCACATGATTGCATCAAGGTTAAAGTTCCCCTCAGGTCCAACAAGCACACAGAATTCTTCCCTATACAAAAGAGGCATCCTCAGCACCCTGGCCCCCAACCAATGCTGTATATCCCCCAATAGCCCCACGCACCCCAAAGATTTAAAAAGCTTTTGTTAACCCCCAATTAAACGAGCTGCTCCCTGAAGCCTGTTTCTCTTTGTGCTCATTTGCCATTGTATGGAGTCTCCATCACCCCCCACCCACCCCACCCCCACCCCACCCCCATTCTTCCTTTGTTTCCCATCTCTGGGTCTGCTGGTTGTAGTCACAGGTGATCATGCCATTAAGGGAGAAGAGAGGGAATGACAGTCAAGGAGGCAGGCCACCCTGGGTTTCATGGACCTGCATTCCCCAGCTTTCTGCTTGTGTTCAGTAGACCCTAGACACTGAGGCCCCTCCATAGGTTTCCTGCAACTGATCAGAGGAGCTTCAGACTCTGCCTGTTCCAAAAGCATGATTGATTTCCCGCTGTGATGGATTGCATGAAAATGGCCCCATAGCACTCAGACATTTTAAAAGCTTGGTCCTCAGTTGGTAGAACAGTTTGGAAAAGTTTAGGAGGTGTGCCCTTGTTGGAGGAGGTGTGTCACTGTGATTAGGTTTTGAGGGTTCATAATCTCAAGCTCTTCCCAATTAGCGGTGCTCTCAGCTACTGCTCCAGCACCCTGCCGGCCTGCCTGCTGCCATGCTTCCTGTCATGATGGCCTTGAACTTTAATAACTCTCTGAAATCCTACACCCCCTAAATAAATGCTTTAATAAGCAGGTCCTAGTGACAATTGTGTTCTGCTGTGTCCTTGTGCCAGCACAACCCTCCTCACCCTGGGCCTTAGCAGGAGGCAAGCTCCAGAGCTGAGAGAGCCTGACCTCCCTCCCCCTCCCCCCATCCCATCCCAATAGCAGGAGACAGCTTAGGTGGCATTTGCAGCTCTGGATAGAGCCTGGCCTCTCTGCTTGGCTGCAGCACGTCACTGGAGGCACTGAAGAGCCTGCTGTCCACCACAGGACATTGGCACGACTTTGCTCACCTGGAACTGCAGAGTGCATGGGACTACTTCACCTCCATCCACACCTATCCACAGGCCGTGGGACTCCTTGCCAGGTACTAGTGGGGCAAGAGAAGGGGAGGCTGGGCATATGGACCACAACGATCCATACCACTGAGCTTTCTGGATCATTTGAGGCCACTGAGGGCAACCCAAAGGCAGTATCCCTTGGACTTAACGTGTGTGTTTACAGCACTCTGGAACACAAGAGGCACACACCACACACCAGGTGCAGACTCCCCAAGATCCACCCTGTTCTGGGACCTCAGAAACAAGGGCTAGCTGTTCCTCCTCTGCCATTCCCATGCATAGCCCAGGCCTGGCACATGGGAGAGGAACACACAGACACATGTCTACTCCATCATACTGGGATGTACCTGGCTGTCCAACCTGGCCAGCCTGGGAGGTGGTAGGAGGTATACTCGTGGGCGGTAACCACAAACCAGGCCCTGCCCCCAGGGCCATGGTGCAGAACCACTGCACACAGATCAAGGCAGTTCTTGGCTACTTGCTACCCAACCTGCAGAGCCAGCAGGAACGAGAAAGGAAGACAGCCATCCTGCTCCTCATTGAGGTAGGGCAGGGAGGGGGCAAGGGCCCCATGTAGCCTGTGTCCCACCCTCCACCCACCTCAACCCCAGACAAGATGGCCCACCTGACTCACCCTGTGGGGACAGCTGCCCAAACTGACCCCTTCCAGGTCTGCAGGGGCTTCTGAGGCCTCTCAAGGGACCTGTCCGTGCACCCTTCCCTGCCCACAATGACCCAAGCAGAGTTCACGAGCTCTGGGTATGGACTCGCAGATCATTTTCAAGTGTGGCATTATCCTGCTCACATATAACTCAGGCCCCACCTAGAACTAGAGCTAGAAGAGCAATGGTCCAACAAGAGCTGGGATGTGTGGCCACTTCACCACCGAAGGCTCTGACAAAGGCAGAGCTTTGAAGGAGAGGTCCCTTCTATATCTGGTACCAGTTACCTGGGTCTAAGCCAAGCAAGGGATCTTGTGCCTCTCTCCTCCCCCTCCCCCCCAGAAGGATTTGTGAGCTGCTCTTCCTGGGGCCCTGTTTTCATATGTTCCATGAGCCTACTGAGGGTGTTGGCTCCAGACTAGCTAAATAACCTCTCTAGGTGCCAGTTTCACCAGCCATACCCAGAAGGGCTTGACCATTGAAAAGTTTCAGATGCTTTTTAAGCCTGGCACCCTGGGGATACTAGCCAACCATCTTCCGCTAAGCCCTGTACAAGCCTAAGCCTCAGAGCCCCCCACAAAGACATAGGCTAACCAAGAGAAGGTGCCAAGCCTGAGCCACCTTGCTCTCTGGGGCCCCCAGTTCCTCTATAGCCCTGCCCTGTTGGAGGTGCTTTCTAAACAGGCTGCCCTGACTGTACTGGCTCAAAGCCTCCAGGACCCCAGCTCTGAGATTCGTGTGGCCAGCCTGCAGGGCCTTGGAAACATACTCTTCCACCCGGAGAAGGTAAGAGCCACAGGGACACGTAGCCTCAAGCATCAAGGGTGGGCAAGGCCCAGTGGGTTGGGACCCTAGCTTTGTCACTTGGGACACTGACAATCCCTCTCTGGGTCTCAGCTTCCTTCTCTTCAGAAATGGATGTATTTTAGGAGAGAACACTCCTGTTTTCCAGGAACATGTCTCCTTACCTTGAGAAGGGACAAACTCTCCTGCACGACTCCAGAGGCCCACTGAGGAGCCAGGCAGACAGCACCTTTCACCCTGCACAGAGAGAGTTCCCCTTGAGAGTCATGTGCCCCTTATCCTTCAATTTCCTGTTTCCAACTAAGAGCCCTATGCTCTCACTACAGCAAACCATACTCCATATGGACAGCTTGGGGCAAGAAAGACTGCAATGGTACCTTTAGGGGACCTGCCCTTCCCTCATTCTGTACCACTCCCCAGTTCAGGCCCTAGGGTTCCTGACACCTCCCTCACTGCAGGCACCACATAATGAGCAAGACCTGAGGCCCTGGATAAACCCCTTCCCAGACTCTAGTGAGAAGGCCTGTTTAGCACTCAACATTCACATATGTGAAATGGGATGGAAATTGAACCTGCTTGGTGTGATGGGCAGGTCATGAGACCAGTGGTGGCCAATGGTCATTATGCTGGCCATGGTCAGCCCTGAAGCCACTGCCATAAGCCATCACAAGCAGCAGCAGTACCCTCTTAAGGCCAGGACACTATGAGCTAGTCAGTGAACTCCATCTGATAAAGATACTGAGATGGGCAGAAGTGTTCTTACCAGTAGAGAAGTGTCATTCATCTATCCTAGGGAGTGACAGGTACGCTGAGAAAATGTGATCATGGAGATGCCATAGAAATAACATTCTAATGAGGCCCCAGAATATCCTTGACCATTAACCTGTTTCACTCCAGTTCCATTAGACTTAGAGGCCTGCACATGGTTAAGGCAAGGCCAAGCATTAGAGTGACCATGATCAGCAAAGCCTTTTGCACTGCTTGTAGCACAGAGGGTGCTTAATAATGGGGGGGAGGGGTGGCACTCACTCACCAACCTGTTAACCCACCCACCTAGCCACCTGCTCTTACATACATACATACATACATGCATACACGCATACACACATACATACATCATACACACACATGCACACACATATGCATACATGCATACACACATACATGCATACATGCATACATACATCATACAGACATACACACACATGCACACATATATACATACATGCATACACGCATACACACATGCATACATCATACACATATATACATACATACACACATACATACATCATACACACACATACACACATATACATGCATACACGCATACACACATACATACACCATACACATACACACACATGCACACCCATATGCATACATGCATACACGCATACACACATGCATACATACATACACACACACACACACACACACATACATCTGTCCATGTATGGAGTCATCCATCTACCCATACACTTACCCAGCCCATCCCTCCATCCTTCCACCTACCCATCTATTCACTAACCCCACCCAACCAGACTAGACCCCAGACTCAAGGGCAGGGGCAGAGGCTTAGGTCAGGTACCCCAGATGAAGCCAGGTAAAGGGGGCAGACCTGTGTCTTCTACCCACTGCCCACTACCTTCCCCATAGGAAAGCCTGCTCCAGGGTCAGCTGCCAGCCTTCCTCAATGGCTTCTTCCAGAAGAACAAGGCAGTGGTGGTGGGCATTATGGGAATGGTCTCGGATGTACTGCATCGCCTGGGCACACAGGGCGCAGGTGCACAGAGTCTCAACATCGCTATCAACGCCCGCTACTTCTTTGATGACGTGAGAATAGAGCCAGGCATGGCTGGGTGTACTTCCCTGGACCCTCCCTGCACCTCCCTTGGGCCCCTTCTCACTGTACCTAGACCCTGAACCCAAGGCAGCTACCAAGCTGTGAGCCCTGGGTGCACCAGATCTAGCCAGGGGTCCACCAGGCAGTGTTCAGCCCTCTTCATGGATGAAGAGAGACAAGCCACTCTTGTCCAACCCCTCTGGGTCCTGGCCTACGACAGACTACTCAGACAGGTGTCCAAAATGACTGCCCCTCCCCAACTAGGATGTGGGGAATAAGTCACCCAGCTACCTTCATGGTCAGGGTGATAGTAGGCACCAGAGGACAGGGTAATTCCAAGTGAGGACGACCTGAGGCCTTGTCTGAGAGAAAACCTGAGTCCAGGGAGGACAACCAACCTTGCCCAGGTTCCTGAGCCTGACTGAAGGAGTCTGAGAAAATAAGGAGGCTCCAAGCCAGGAAGCACTAGAACCTAAGTTCCTGCGTCATAGGAACAAGACAAAGTTCGAGCAGCAGCTATGGCACTGTTTGGGGATCTGGTGGCAACGGTGGCAGACAGGGAGCTGAGTGGCCTGCGGACCCAAGTATGCCAGAGTATGGTGCCTTTACTCCTGCACCTGAAGGACCAGTGTCCAGCTGTTGTCACGGTCAGTGCCAACCTGCAAGCCTTTCATCTTGGCAAAGAGACAGGACGGCCTGGTCAGGCCACCCACACGGCTCCCCAGATCACCATCCCCTCCCACGCACTGCCATATTCAGCCAGCCAGATCTATGGGTCTACCAGTTACAGCAGAGCATGGTGGGATACGGGCAAACAGTGTACCTGCTGATACATGGATACAGCCTGCCTTACTGTGCTCCGCTCTCTGGAGTCTCTGATATCAGGGGAGGGGACAATAGCAGCCAAGGAACTCAGACAGAGCTGGGTATCTCCCGATCTTCCACAGGGCACTGTGACCCTAGCAGCTTCCCAGACCAGCACAGCAGGCTGCTGAGCTGTTTATTGCAACTGTGGTCTCAGGGAGTGGAAACCCCAGGCTCAGTCGCACATGGGCAGTGGGTGACCCCTCCTATGGCTGTCTCCGCAGCAGGCCAAGTTCACATTCTACCGCTGTGCTGTGCTGCTCCGTTGGCAGCCACGGCACACCCTGTTCTGCACTCTAGCCTGGGAGACCGGCCTCAGCGCCCGCCACTTCCTCTGGACCTGCCTGGTGAGGGACCAGGGTGCAGGGTCAGTAGTGGGGGCCTGAGATAGCTGCACTCCCTTGGACTCTCCTTCCCAGGGAAGTGAGGCTGGCAGGGTAAAGTCGACAGTCCCTGAGGCCCATGGCTGAGGCGAGCTCTCCTCTGGCCAGATGACCCACAGCCAGGAGGAGTTCAGCATCCACCTGTCACAGGCCATCAACTACCTGCACAGCCATCACCGCCACATCAAGACCTGGGCAGCTCTTTTTATAGGTGGGCAGCATGGGTCAGGCTTTGGGTCCTCCTTTCACTGAGCCCACCCACCACGGGAGTGGGAAGGAGGGCCTGGGGCTGAGCAGCTGCAATCCAAAAGCCGTGTCTCTCCCTCCATCTTGCACAGGGTACACCACCTGCAACCAACCCCAGGCCGTGTCACAGATAAGTGACAAGGACATCAAGCTATTGTTCTCCAGTAAGTGGCCCACACCTTGGGCCTGTCTCCATACCTCCCAGCTTCCTGCAGCATGCCCGTCTCAGATGGTGGCACAGACAGGGACCCGGGCCTCCTGAACAGATCCCCCACCCCACCAAGGCACTTCATGCTTGTCAATGGATGGACAGAGCCCTCTTAGCCTCCTACCTAGATGGAACTAGAGTTGGGGTGGGGGGTTGCTCCCAAGCCAAGGTCACCTCTGATTTGTCCTTTTTCTCCTGAAGCTTTTAAAGACCTCAAAAAGGACCAAGAACCCAGCATCAGGGAATTTGCCACCAGACAGCTCTCATTCTTTCAGAAAGTGTCAGCCAGCCCCAAGAAGTGACTTTGAGCCATCCTCCCCACCTCTACCCCCAGAACAGCCCTGCCCCTGCCCTGTCCAGAGAGCTTGGTTGTATAACACTTTTTGAACACTTGAAAGAAAAATCTAGATTCAAAATTTAAAAAAAAAAAAAACAAACAAACCTGTAATCACTGCCAGCTTTCTGCCTACCACCCAAGAGCCCTCTGCTGTGGCCAAGCCAAGCCCTTAGAAGATACTGGCAAGACTCCAGGACACAGACAGTGACTGATTAGGGGAGGCAGGCCAGAGACAAACTGGAAACTCTGTGGTAGACTCTGCTAATGACAACTCAGGGGCAGGATCAACTCCACATGACCAGAGCCCAGGCCATTGCGCCCACAGCTGAGCGGCCATCCAGTAGAATAGAGGCCTGAGAGGAAGGTCTGCAGAGTCCCAAGGTGAGATTTCTACATGAGCTGTGGAGCCCGTGGAAGTGAATCACAGCAAGCCTTCCTACCCAGGGCAGCATCTTCCTCCAGCGGGGCCCACCAGCCAGCCTCAGACAAAGCCTAGTGGCAGGCCTCTTAAATTTGCAAGCATCCAGAGGAGGGTACCTAATATCCTGAGAGCCCCGCTCCTCATCCCTCTTCAGGCATAGCCTCTCCCCTCAGCCTCAGTCCCTATTTAAGAAAAGGCAGACAGTCCCTGTGGGCCCAAAGCTTAGAGAACCTCATCACAGCCTGTCATTTTCAGGACCCACTAGACCAGCCAGCTCCACCAAGGGACCCTCTAGCTAGTGCTTCCACTCTGGGCTCTGTGCCTGACACCCAAGAGCCTCCACACTCTATCCCCCAGGCCTTCCGAAGTCTCTCCTAGGTAGACTCTGCACACCCAGTTGGGTGCATCCCCAACACCATGTCTCCCCCAGTCCCTAGACTACCAGCTTCTTGGGACAGTGACATTGTGCTTAAACCCTGGACAGCAGGGGCTGGTGAGATGGCTCAGCAGTTAGGAACACTGGCTGCTCCTCTAGAGGTCCTGAGTTTAATTCCCAGCAACCACATGGTAGCTCAAGACCATCTATAAGGGGATCTGGTGCCCTCTTCGGGCCTGCAGAGCCCTCATACATCAAATAAATAATAAAAATTGTTTCTAAAGATTTAAAAAAAAAAAGCTTGGCAGACTGAAAAAAAAAGCCTGGCAGTGGTGGCGCACGCCTTTAATCCCAGCACTCAGGAGGCAGAGGCAGGTAGATTTCTGAGTTCGAGGCCAGCCTGGTCTACAGAGTGAGTTCCAGGACAGCCAGGGCTACACAGAGAAACCCCATCTCGAAAAACCAAAAAAAAAAAAAAAAAGTGACTGTGCAAATATATGCCACAGGGGCAGTGAGTTTCCAGCACACACAAGGTCACCCACTACTGAGTTTGGGTAAAGAACTCCCCCAAAAGGCTACACCTTGCCACTGCCTGCCTTACTGGGACAGGCAGGAACAGGGATTGCTGGGAGTCTACCTGGGCCCTAATGGTTTCTGGGACCTAGTCCAGAGCTAGGTGGAACTTGAGGGAAAGATCCAAGCAGGCAGCAAGTACCCGTAGGAGGCACCCTGGGTCTGTTCTGGGTTCAGAAAGGACTGGGTCTGCAAAGGCCTGAGGATCACGTCCATAAGTGTGTCCGTGCTGTAAGACAGATGGCACATCCACACTGACACTGTCCCTTGTGGTACCCTTTCCTCAGCTAAGGGAAGAGCCAGCCCACTGCTCAGAACTTATGAGCAGGATGAGGAGGTCCTAGGCAGACCCACGTCACCCAAGCCCACCCACACTCAGATCTACCTGTACCCCACACCACTCTGTTGCCCTGACCCTGCCCCCCTCCTCTGGGCAGTAGAGGTCATTTCCTAGGCTAGCGGCCACTGTGGCCAAATCTCAGCCCACCACCCCTCACTGGGTGCATGAAGGTGGGGGTGGAGGCCACTGAAAGTTCCAAGTGACCCCCTACTCCTGCAGAGGTGATTCAGTCTCACCTCCTAATGTTCCAACCCCCAGCTGTCACCAGTTCAAGGTGTGGCTCAGTGCTGATGTGTCAAGAGCTTGTAGAACAAGGCAGGGTGCAGAGCACTCTATGGCCACCAGAGGGCGGCATGGAGGCACGCAACAGCAACAATAGAAAAGAAGAGACAGGGACCATGGTTTCCCAGGATCCACACCCCCAATCCCAGGCTCTGCACCACGCTTCACACACATCCACAGCTCCTGATTTATTGCCTTGAGAGTCCAGAGCACCTGATAACAAAGGTGCTGGAAAAAGGTTAGGGTGAGGGCCACGCCGATGGGGCATTAGGCCCAGTGGTTTAAAAACACCCACCTGCAATACACAGGCCAGGGGGGGAGGCCTGGGCAGGGGGTGGAGGGGTTGGACAGGACTGGCAGAGGGTCCAGGAACAGCCTCAGAAAGACAGCCGTGGGCACAGATGGGGACAGAGCAGGAACGCATATAGCCGTTGGACTCCTTAGACACAGATGTAATGAGGTACAGGAGTAAAGGGTGTACGGAGCCAGGACCTGAGCTACATGACGCAGCATCTAGTCTTGTGCGTGTGTGGGTCTTTGAACCTCAGTCTCTGCTTAGGCCGGTACTTCTCCAGGTAGGTGAGCTGCTTGCTGTTGATGGCCCCACGGCGCTTCCTGCAGACAAGGGAAGGACAGACAGGGTCATAAAGTCTAGCTTGGACACCTTGCCTGCCCGGGGGAAGCTCCAGACCCTAGAGGCCAGAAGGGCTGGAGCAAACCCTTTCTTGAGTTTATCTGAGTGGCCGTGAGCGGACAGACCCACAGGAGGTAGGCTAAGCTGGTGCTCTGGGAGAAAACAGGAAGGCCTGGGCTTCGTGAGGGCTGGGAGAGCATCTCTCCCTAGCCAGCCAGCATCTCCTCAATGTTGTACAAGAGAACTGTGAGTCTGTGTTCAGTGTGGCTCTTCAGGTTGTATACCAGTCTGCCCAGTCTCCCCTACGGACACCTGCAGGCTAGTAGGTCATACTACTACAGCCATGCAGGGCCTGCCCCAGGGAGACAAGAGATGGCTATGCCTATTTCAGGCAGCACAGAGGTGCCTAGACATGGATATGTCACACACATGCACACACGCACACGCGCGCACACACACACACACACACACACACACGATGCCACTGGCTAGGGTACAGCATCAGCTGTGCAGTCCTTGCCCAGATCAGGAAGATGGGGGTCCTCCAGGAAGGCCACCATACCACAAGGAGGTGTTGCCTGGAAGCATCCAGGGAGGGCAGAGAGAAGAGGACTTCACAGGAATGGCTACAGGAGTGAGAGGTGACCATGGTGACAGCCTAAGCCCCGCCCAGCTGTCAAGACCGGCCACACACAGATCCCCTCAGTGCAGCCCCCGCACGCTGGCCACTCACTGTCGGATGAACTGGATGGCATCCTCATACTTCATCCCACTCTCAATGAGAGCGAGAGCCACGAGCACTGGGGCCCTGAGAGAACAGACAGAGCTGAGGTGACCTGAGACCCTGTACCCCTCATCCCCCCGCCTCATGCCACCTGACAAAGATACAGGGCATGAGGGCATGACTCCCCCCCCCCAATTCCCTCAGCTGCCCTTGGAGGGAGGGCACCGACACTAGACAGATCTGGCCCCTCCTGTTCAACGTGAGGGATACAGACAACTTCTCTGTGCCTAAGCACCTAGAAAAATGAGCCTACTGAATGAGTCCACCCTCCTGAAATGGGGGTGTCGGGGGACACTCTCCTGCCTGGTTCATTTCCATCCAGTGTGGGCAGCTGTTCCGCTCAAGCAGGGGTCAGGACTAGATGACTAGCATGTCTTTGTGGCAGCTCTTTTTCAGAGGTGCAGTGACTGGATCAGAGCAGGCAGCCCTCCCTGCCAGGCTGGTAAGACCTTGCCTGGGAACCCCAGGCCTTAGGCATAGCGGCCGCGGCCCACATCCAAATGCACAAAGCAATAAAGTTAGACCACACGAGCACAAGCTGAGCCTCCAACAGCAACATGAGCCCCACCTGCCACTCACCTGCCCAGGCCCGCCACACAGTGCACAGCTACGCAGCTGCCCGGGTCATTGTAGAACTTGGTCTTCAGCAGGCTCAGCCAGTCCTCTACCACCTTGCCAGGAGGGGGCGCCCCATCATCAAAGGGCCAGTCCTGCAGAGGAAGAGGCCTGAGGACCTGCCCTAGGGATGTTAGCTTTCCTTCCCCTGTCCCTTAGTTCCAGGTGGGTGGCGGAGGCTAGCCCATACCAAGAAGGCTCCAGCTCAGGGTATGCGGGACATGGTGTGGGGAAGATGGAGAAGGGAACCCATCTTGGACCTATTGGTACCAACAGGTAAACTAACATGGGTCTTCAGGAGCTAAATGATAGGAAGCAGCTCTTGGGGTCTCTGTCTCCAAACAGAGCAGCTACTGGAGGCCACCAGTTAAGTGGCTGTCCTGAGTCTAACCCAAGACCCCCCTGTGAAGAGGAAGGAGGTCCACTAGGGCAGCTTTGCACTAAGAGATGCTGATATACCTCCTTCTGGTGCACCCATTTCCCTAAACAACCACATCATGGGAGGCCTGTGAGGCTCTGAATGGCCTGCGGGATCTCACAGTAGGGAAGGGTCCACAGGGTTCCTCCCAGGCCTGAGAGAGCCCAAGTTCTTCCTCTACAAACTGCCAAGCAGTGGATATAAGACCCCATTGGCACAGGGTCCTCACGGTGGGGTAAACTAGGGTCACTATTGTGCTGCGGACTGGGCACCAGGGCTTCTGCACAGTCAGCCAGAGTCTGCTGCACGAGAGGCCTGGCTCATCCAGGCTCTGCACTGGGAAGAGAGGCCTTGTTCCAGGAAACTGCAATAGGCCAGGCTAGAGATGGCCCCTATGGCTGTCTGCTCTGGCCCTCCAACCTCTATGACCAGTTCCATAAAGTTGCTCCTCCTCCCCTTAGCTGAGCCCCCAGGGTAAGGAAGCCAAGGAGACAGCAGCTAGGATCCCTACCCATGGCTTCTGCATAGCATCTCTTAGGACACACTGCTGCCAGGAGACAGGCCCCCACATGGCAGGCAATGAGAGGCTGAAGAGAGGCCTCTGGGAGCCATAGAGGAGCCAGGCAGGCACATGCTGAGCCCCACTTCATCTGTACAAATAGGGTCTCCATGGGCTATCAGGGTCTCCATGGGCTGTCAGGGTCTCCAGGGCTGTCAGGGCTCAAGCCTCAACCCACAGTGCCAAATACATCCAGCAGGTTAGAGAATCAGCACCATTATGGAAATGCCACTCCCCAGGCGAGCTCAACTGCCTCTTTGCTAGGGTCTAAGAGAATGTCTGACTCCAAGCCTCAACTGCTCCACAAAGGAACCACACAGAGCCTACAGGGTGCCAATGCACTTGGAGCACCTGGCCCCAACACAGACATCCAAGTGCTTCAAATGACCAAGCATGTGTAACCTCACCTCAGGGCTAGTCAGGGAAGATGGGTACGGGGGGAGGGGGACTGACAACTTCCTCACAGTCATCTGTCCTACACACCAGCACAGGCACAGATAGATACCTCAGGATGTATCAGGTGGCAAGAGAGGCCCTAGTTTCAAGGGGGAAGAACCCCAAATCTACTGCCCAGACCTTGCTTAGGGCAGCCACAGTGGCCAGAACCACATGTCCCTCACCACAACAGTGATGCCGTCCTTCTCCAAAGGGGTCTTGTCATAGGTCACTTCACACACACGAACCACAGTGGTAGCCCCATACTTCTTCAGGTCCTGGGGTAGAAAGAAGAATAGATGGGGCAGTTCAGAACTCAGAACTGGCTACAGCCCAGGGCTCTGCCCATGCTAGGTCCCCACAGGCCTACCCCTCTGGAACTCCTAAAGAGAGCTGTGTCCCCTCAAGCTGCTTCCCCTGAGATAGGCAGATTTCATAAATCACCAGATGGGCTTGGATGCTTAGTGATAGCAGGGTAGCCTGCTGGTGCTTCTGGGTCAGCTGTCCCTGTCTCACCTAAAGAAGGGAAGGGGCACACCTGTGCTCACTAAAACACACAGCTCAACTGCTATGTTTCAACCCCTCCTGTCCCTCACACCACCAAAGCACCGAGGACAAAAGGTCTTAACATCAAAGTCTGGGTCTCCAGATAAAGCTGCTTGGTCCCCAGCAGGGTAGCCCGGGCCTCAGATAGACTTCTTCCCAAGCTTCATGGGTGGGTCCCACAAAGTGCCTTCAGAGTCTCCAGCAAGCAGGCCTCAGGGGTTGGAACCCAGCGCCAGCTGGGTGGCATCACACAAATACCACGGGGGAAGCCCCGTTCCTCCAGAGAAAAGTTCACTCAGCTCACAGCCAACATGGAGTATTTATACCCACAGCCACAAGCAGGGCCAACCCCCACCTACCTGCTCCCAGTGGATATTTTGGGAGTGGTGAGGGATGACAGTCTGGCTGGCCATGTGATAGGAACAACAGACACCGCAAGGCCAAGACCCAACTATTCTGAGTACAAGAAAAAACGAGGGAGTGTCCACCTCAGAGACCATGGGATGCTGCAGAGTCCATCAAGGAGAAAGCCACCACCGGTTCAGGACTCAGGCCTGAACCTGCTCACACCCCGATCAGATCATGCTTACACTGTGGTTCCTGACCCTGGTCATATAGTGAGCCTTGACTTTGGTCACGAAACCCTCATTCTGGTCACACACCGAGCCCTTGTCCTGGTCACTCATTGTGGTTCTCTGTTTGTTTGTCTGATTGTTTGTTTGTTTTCTAGCCCCTCATCAGGCTCTGCTGTCATGAAGGTTTTCAACTGTGAGAGGGGCAGTCTTCCCTGGCATAGCACCTAGCTATGTATCCAGGGCCCAGGTTCCCTGACTTAGGGTGTCCATTGTCTTCCTCTATGCAATCTTTCTTGTTTTGATGCCCATGAGCCCATGGCATTTAGCTCGTGTCACAGGGAAGAAGACTAAAAACATAAAGCCACAAAAGTCTATTCCACCAACTGCCCAGCATGCAGCTGCAGGCTCTGCAAGCAGCCCCAGATCTGCAGCAAGGAGCCCTGCCCAGGGTCCCCAGTGAGGCCATACTGACAGCCCCCAACTCTATTCCTATACAGTCTCGGAAAAATTACCTGGTCACATCTAGGGGTGGAGTGAGGGTGGCTACAGACCACAGACATCTGTGGACTCTCCATACGTCACCTCTGCAGACTGCAATGGTCACTCTCCTTTCCCTAAGGCTTTCTAACACCTGAGCTTGCGGGCTGGACTAGCCATGGGGTAGCTCTCCCAGCCCATTTCCCATCTGCCCGTCTCCAAGCCATTTTCCCATCAGCCCCTCCCTCCTCAGCCTCTTTAGTTGCTCCGTTTCTGCAGAAGCCAAGGTCACTCAGGGTCTGGACAACCACAGCCTAGACAGGGTACATTCCCCCCAAGTCTGAGTGCTGTCAGACCTCCAGGAAAGCCAGCTGGTTGTTAGCAGCCATCACACTCTGAGCCATGCAGAACATGCACCCAGCCCTGAAGGCCCACTCACCTCGATGAATGTGCTGAGGGTGGCATTGCTAGGGTTGTGGGTGATGAGGAAGCGCATGTGTCGGTAGCTCACCTCCACAGGTGCAGGCCGGTTCATGCGGGCCATGCCTCCTCTGGGGACCCAGAGAGGACTAGCCAGCAAGGGCTGCACGGGGGGTCCCCCACCCCCCCACACCAAGTCCAGTGAGATCCCCGTGCTTGTCCAAAAAGAAAAGACTTCTTAAAACCTCGCCCCTACACCCCGCACAAATATTGTGCAAATACTTGGGAGAGGGAGAGGAAGCTGCCTGGTGGTGGATAATTCCAAAAAACCCAATTCTAAAAAAGAAAAGGAAAAGAAACAAACGCACCCCTCCCCCACCCCACAGCAAGACGGGGCAGCTCCAAAGTCCTGTCCCTCAGAGTGGAGAAGCTCTGAGGAGGCAAAAATAAAAATAACAACAACCAAAAAAACTGAGCAAAGAGAACTTCGGGTTGGTGACTCTGGCCTCAGAGCAGTGTCCTCTATAGGGCCGTCGCTGGAGACACCCTCTCTGCATGGGTGGATAGAGGAGTGTCCCTTTTGGTCAGAGTTAGGTCCCAGCACTCAGGACCAAAAGGAAAATGAACTTGAACTCAACCAACTCTGGCGGCCCTGGGCCGTGGTGGGCAGGCAGCCTCTGATCCGGTCTGTCACGTTACCCCATCAGGGAACGGCAAGTCCTGGAGAGGGGCAGAGGGCTCAGGCAGCAGTGCTGGCCTCCAGCCTGGCAACAGAGGCCATTGGGAGGCAAGGGTAATGGTGAGGGCCAGAGGTGCACGGGCCTCCTCAGTGGCAGCACCCACGATGTTGGGAACGGCAGTAGTCAGAGCTGCCCTCCTGGGGCTCCTCCATCAATCCCACCCTCGTCTTCAGAAGGCACAATCTGTGGGAGGGGAGAAAGAAATGGGAGGTCCTCAGATTCTCCATGTGAAACACAGAAGAACAGACAGCTCCTGCCAGGGCTACCTCAGGCCCCTGTAGTGACAGGAGAGCCACACATAGTTACAAAGATAGGGTGAAGAGGGTATCAGGGCTCGCCCCAGGACCATGTGAACCCCACAAGCAGAGTACACCTATAGCAACAGAAGTCAGGGTATGGAGCCTGGTCCCTCATCTCATAGTCCATGAGGGCAGTGGTCCTTCTCTTGGGACTGCTGGCCACAGGACAACGTAAAGCTCAGATCGTTCTGCAAGGGCATGTCACAGGGACAGTGAGTACTGCCAGAGGTAGAGGGGGTGAATGGCCTTAATTGCTGCCCCTCAGACTTTCTGCAATCTCTACCCGCAGCTACAATTTACTGGGACTTGCCAGGCACTAGAGGTAAACAAGACATTCTGCCTTGCAAGAGACCACAGGCCAAGCTGCCAGGCTCATACCAAGGAGATGACAGCACAGGTGGTCAGGAAAGGAGTCACACCGTTGACAGAACCCTGGGGAAGGACACTACTGGAGGACATCAGCCTCAACCCGTTTACCCCACTTTCCTCTCTGCAAATATACTAGCTACAAGGACCCAAAAGAACAGCTAGCTCCTTGCCACCCTCTGGAGGGCCTGGGAGACCTGGGGCATGTCACTCTCTGGACCCGATTCCCACCTACACAGTGAGGGTTGAAAAGATGGTGCCACAGTCCCTTGGGCTATGACCCGGTGGTTATAGCCCAAGTTATGAACCCCTGGACTCAGCCCATATCCCACCCAGCACTCGTTTTTCCCAAAGGAAGGCCCCTCCTGGACTCCATCTGGAAGAGTTCTGCCCATACCTTTGACCTCTCTGCCTCTGCCCCAGCACCCACCTCTCCAGCTGCCCACCAAGCAAACCAGGCCCTTGGAGCCTCAGCCCAGCACAGGACCCTGGATTCTGGTCCCAAGCTTCAGGCACAGGCCCCACTGTCCAAAGCTCAGCTGTACCAGATAGCGCAGAATCCTCCCTCGCCACCTTCTACACCTGGGAACAGCTTGGCACTCCACTCCAAGTCAGTGCTATGGCTCACAGCTAGTTCTTGCCACCATTCTGGATAAAGGAGCACCTTGGAGGAGGGCAGAAAGGAGTCCTGGGCCTGCTTTGGCAGGTCGGTTATCGAGCCCTGTACATGCGGAGCCACAACTAGCTCGGTATAAACTAGAAGAGCCTTCTCTCATGCTATGACACAAACACCCGGGCCTCCTGGGAGCGGCATCCCATGTGTGCACACTGCAATGCCCTTGTGTGTACAGGAGAGAAGAGAAGGCCCCAGGAAGCCAAAGAACACTGGCAGACTCCTGAAGAGCCGACTGCACCTATCAGCTACTGCTGATAGGGTGTGGGGACAACAGAAGCAACAACTGGACAAAGGAAGCCTGAAACACCTACAGTGCTCCCCCAGGCCTGAGGGGATGGAGCCAGGGATCCAGGTGTAGATGTCACCAGGCTGGACTGCATCTTTAATACCTACACAGTTCACTGCAGTCTGGGCCACACCCCTAAGTGTGGGCAAAGAGGCATGCCCACAGCATGCCTGAGTCTACCCAGGCTCAACCACATGGTGGCTACCCACCAAAAGGAGCCCCTCCTTTGAAACATCACTCCCCTTACTCCCTATCTTGCCTCCTGGAACGCACTCTGTAGACCAGGCTGGCCAGGCTGACCTCAAACTCACAGAGATCCACCTGGCTCTGCCTCCTGAGTGCTAGGATTAAAGGCATGTGCCATCACGCCCAGCTCAACACATCACTTCGATGGAGTTGAGAAGCCCGGAGAACAAAACAGGGTGGGAAGAGGGCACCTCTACCTCAGAGGTCCCTACTGCATTCTAGCAGGCCTGATCCAAGGCTTGTGCGGCCCCCCACCCCACCCCCAGCTACCTACACCCCTATCCCAGCAGCTCTAGGTGTGAGCAGAAGCTGAGCTCACCTTGCCTCACCATTGTGGGTCCAGGCACTCAGTCAAGCCATCATATCCTCCCCAGCCCTCGCGCTAATGGACCCTACTATGGCCTGTGCCCTTTCTCCAAAGGACCCTTCTGTATCCTGGCCCAGCCTCCTCTAGCAGTATCCTAAGCCCTCAGCTGCTCCCGCATGTTTTTCAAGACCCATTTTTGTCCCTGTTTGCCAGATAAGGACATGGGCAAGAGGAGCGTGGAAGGACCTTCTCTGGACCCTGGCCAGCCTCGGGCGTCCAGACATCCAGGTTTTCTCAACATCAAGTCTAGTAATCGGGAACACTTGAACCCCAGGGAAAAAAAGAAGACACAGAGGTTCACAGAGGCCCCACCCTCGAGGTGGGTTGGGAGTGCATCTAGCTTCAGAAGGGACCTAAATGGCGCCCTGTGTGACACTCGGCAGTCATGGGTCACAGTTCAGGGCTCTGTGCTGTCAAGACAGGTAAGGTTAGTCCGTGGATGGGCTGGGGACCCCAAGGACCCGTGGTGGGGCGTGGGGAGGGCACACAGAGCCCGGACCTCAGCGGGGCTTCCCACCCAGCCAGCCAGGGAGCCGCCATCCCGAGCAGGGCCCATCCCAGTAGGGTTAGGGTTCGGGAGCGTCCTCGAGGCTGGGTCCCCGCCGCCCGCAGCCCGGCTCACCCGCGCCCGCAGGCGTACGGCCGCCTCCATGCGCCGGCCGGCCGGGCCGGGACCCGCGCGCGCCCTCCGCAGCGGCGCCGGCTCCGGGCGGATGCCCGCTGCCCGCCGCCCAGCTATTTATAGCGCCCGGCGTCACGTGGGGGGCGGTGACCGGCGGGCGACCCGACTCACAGCGGCTCCCGCACCTGCTGCCTAAAGATAGCACGCAAACAAAGGCATGGCCAGCAGAGGAAGAGGAAGGAGGAAGGGAGAGGACCACCGCGGGCCCGCCTGCCATCCCCTCTGCATCCTGCTGGGCAGGAGACCTCCCTCTGCAGAGAGGCCACCGCCTGGAGGAAGTTCTGCAGCTTCATATGCATTCACTGAGCAGCTACTGTGTGCTCAGCAGACACTAGCCTTCACTTTACCTTAAGAGCCGCCACTCCCAGCCTACAGCTGAGGAAACTGAGGCACTGAATTTATGCACACTCAAGGCACACAAGAGATGGAAGCCGACTCTACACAGGCTCATCTCCAAGGCCACTGACATCCACCCAGCTCTCCTGAAGCCTTCCAGGGCACCTCCCTGAGCAGGATCTTCTCCTGTGCTCCACTGACCAAACAAGAGTCCTGGTTCTGTCCTGGGGCAACCCAGGCAGGAACCCTGTGCTCTCCGGCCCAAGAGTGGTGACAGATGTCAGTCCACACCTGCCCCAGTGGCTGCATCACCCTGGGAGCCTTCTGGAGCAGGGCTTGTTGAGTTCCGGCTCACAGAATCCCCAGAGGCCTTGCCTTGCTGGGAACCCTGGCCCAATCCCGGCTCCCAGACAGAGGCCTCGCCCTGCAATCAGTAGTTGGTGCTGGGGAGAGGAATGGGCCCTGAAAGGCTGGACCTGAGCCAGGAGAGGGCATGCTCCTAATACTCCCAGAGAGAAGTCTCATTAGCCAGCCTTGCACAGCGGAGCCTACTATCCCTCATTCACGCCTGGCCCAGGGAAGTAGGGCTGATAATGTCCAGACTGGAGCATCCCACTGCAGACCCATCCTGGCTCACCCCCAGAAGGCTAGGCTGCCACCTGAGATCCCCAGAATATAGCACCCTTATAAACCCAACACTGTAACGGCATTCATGCTGACAAATCCCATGGTCTCAGCTGTTTCACTAGTTCCCATCTTGACAGCAAAGCCTGAACCTTCCACAAGGCACCAGCATCCAGCAACTCAGAGATATTGAGATCCCCCAAGTCACCCAGCCAGGGTCATGCTTGGAGTTTTGCCCACCCCCAGAGATCCTACTGATCCCAGTCCCAGGTGGCTAGAAGAAAGCATATCAAACCATGTTTGGTGGCCCATCAGTTGTCTAGAAAAGGGTTTGTCAGCGACAGGCCCAGCAATTTCTGAGATACCGCACCATCCAGAGCTGCAACTGGGGCTCCAAGTGACACCCCCCCAGCATGCTGGGGCCTCTAGCTAAGCCAGGGGGCACCTGTTACAGCTGGCAGGGCCCCAAGCCTTTCGGAGAAGTCTATATATAACACATGCAGAGCCTTCTTGGAGCTCTCCCAGAGCACCCATCTCTGGGGCCAGGAGGGGAGACCCTAGCAGGCTCCACCCACACCAATCCCTAGGAACCCATCCAAAGTTCTTACACCCCTGTGCCCCACAGTTCCAAGGGTGCAACCTCTCACAAAACAGGCTCCCTAACCCCATGGCACCCCCAACCCCCTTGGCCATGTGCCCAGCCCAGGGAAGGCATCCCTAAAGGGAGGAGGAACCTTGCACCCAGCTCCACCCATACCCCACCTCCCACCCAGGCCTGGCACCAAGAAGCTCTTGCTTGTTTATGGAAGGAACGAATGACCCGGCGTTCTAGGCAGAGGTCCAAATTGGGGAGCCATCCAGAACCTATCACGAGACCTCGGCCCTCAAGGTCTGGGAGAACCTCAGAGGAGGAGACACCCATGCCGCCCTAACGGCAGCTCCATGCCTTCTGAGAGGGAGCCACTAAGTCAACTGCCCCTTTGCCTCCTGCCTTGGGGAGCTTCCTCAACTTAGTCCCTCAAGGGCTATCTGAAACTATGCACAGGATAGGGACCACAGAAGAGCCCCAGGTGGCAGACGCTCTAGAGGGCAGGGTGGACAGGGAAGGGTTCCCAGAGAAAGTGACCCAAGAAGGAGGCGGACATACTCCTAGTGCCTGCATTGACTATCTGCCCTGATGCCCTGATCCACCTGGGACCAGTGCTAGCCTCTGCTGAGCCTAAGGCCACCTCTATAAATGAACACACTGCTAGGGAGGGAAGCCACCTTCCAAAGTGGTGCCAGCACCCTGCATGCCATGGGCTATGACCTGGAAACAGACCTCGGTTTCCAGAAGGCAGGCACCTGCTGTCCCTACCAAGGCTCAGTCTGAACAGAGCCCCATGGAGCATAGTGGTGATCTGCTGACCCAGACTCCCGCTCTCTGAGGGCACTCTCATGCCTGGCATCAGGTCTGCCTGCAGACCAAAGGCTGTAAATGTCACTTCTGCAGACTGGTAGCACAGAGTGGGCCCAGGTAATTGTGTATGAAGTCTCAAAACTTGGGAGCTCTGACTCCTGAAGGTCCACCGTGTGGTTGCTAGGAATTGAACTCAGGATCTCTGGAGGAGCAACCAGTGCTCTTAACCACTGAGCCATCTCTCCAGCCCGAGCTCCATGCTTTCTAAGGGCATCGGGTGGACCTGCCTCCCGATGGCTGACAGGGCACCCCTTTCCTCCTCTTATGCTCTTATACTTCACCTCCCAGGAGCTCAGTCCTGGCTCACATGTCTCCTGCCTGTGACTTCCCCTACACTAACCTAGACCTTAGGACTCCTTCCCAGGTGGAAGGGACTGTGGGTGTTTATTCATTCACTCACTCACTCAGTGGAACAAGCATGCTGAGCACCTCCTGATGCCAGTTACAGGGCTGAGCAGGATGGAGACAGGGAAGATGGGAGAGAACAGCTGAGCTGCCAGTGCTGTGGGCAGGCATCACTCCTGACTCAGGGTACCTCCGTTTCCCAGGCTACCGCATGCTGAGTTGGGCAGTGCTTTCCCAATGCTGTCTCTCACTGGGCTGTCTGCTCAGGGCTGAGGCACCCTGGACCAGTTCATCCTACTTCTTCTCTTCAGTCCTTCCCACACACAGCCCCACAGCTGTGGCTCCCAGATGTTCCTGTTCCTGTCATGAAGAAGAACTCTCCTACAAAGGAGCAAGAACTCTGTGCCTGTTTCCTCACCTATAAATCAAGATGAAGGCAGAAACTCAACTCCCTTACAGTCACCAGAAACAAGCAAGCTCCAAGCTGCACTCACACCCAGAGCACAGCACTGCATCCTTCCTGTATCCAGTAAGTAGAGGACCATTGGGGCCTGGATGTCCCCCAAGGCCATATGCCTGCACTCTTGGTTCAGGCCCAGGTCTCAGGACTTCTCACCCTTGCCATCTGGCCCCTCTCTCTCACATCTTAGCACCTGCTTAGGATTCTGCCTGGAGACCCAGCTGCCTCAAAGGACAACATCCATGATTTCTGACCCTGCCAACAAAGGGGGCTTGAGGGAACCCCAGGTGTCCACAGGCCTCCCCACTCCATCACACCCAGGAAAGTGTTAAGTGGCTAACGTCCACGTGTGTCCATGTGAGAGGGAAGCTTAATGTCTCACTTCCAGCACAGATGAGCACCAGGACTGAACACCCATCCATCTGTCAAGCCACCCAGCAAGCCACCCTGACTGGCCTCAGAGTTTGGCTCAAACTGCAGATTGAATGGTGTCTGCCACAACTCACACATCTTCCATGGCTCCTGTACCCTACCAAACTCACTGCCCTTCAGTGGAAGAAATGAGGGGATATAGGATTCACACCTCCGGGTACCCTGTTATCTCCCACAGAATGCCTCAGATGCCCTCAAGGCCAGACCCTCATCCTCCAGAAAGCCATCCATCATTCTGTGTCCCAAGCTCCCAAGCACTTCTAGGGTCCCTCCATGCCTCACTGTTGCACGGGATTAGGTCTGGGAAACAAATGCCATAATGGACTCCCAGAGATCTCAGAGAGAGAGGCTGCAGAGAGCATGAGATACTAGGCAGGGAGCTACAGCACAGGGAGACAAGAGCTGGATAACGTCCCCATGAAAAAGAGAAACTAGGATGGCAGCATTCAGGCAGACTCAGTTCCCAGTGCAGGAAGCAACCACTTTCTCCACAGCAGCAAGCACCAGTGTCTACCTGGCTGGCGGCTCATGATCTGGCCCATGTCTTTCCCCAGATATACATACAAACCCCAGCTGAGACCCAAGACTGAGAATCCCTGTATTACATGTGGCCAGATAGATAAAGAGGAGCAGGGGCTGCCCGCATCCTGCTTGCCTCATTCAAGCCCAGGCCTCCTTCCCGTCTCCTATTGTGTGACTTGCACAGCCTCGGAAGCTTTACACCCAAAGGCAACCAAAGGAAATGGCAGGAGGCCCAACCACTCTCATCAACCACGGCACCTCCAGAGTTTCTCCAGTCATCCCTCAGAGCTTCTCCAGATACTCCTTAGAGCCTCTCCAGACACTCTCAGAGCCCAGGGGACTATCACCTTGTATATAGCTATGACCAGCATGAGAAATGACTCTCCAGAACTTCATAGGAGCCACTAGGCTGAAGGTGATAACAGATGTCAAGCCAGGCTGCCATGTGTTAGCATACGGCTGACTGAGGTGATAGGGCAGGCTCTGGACCTCACTGGTCCTTCTGTGTGGCAGATTCAGGAGGGTGCCCGTGGCGGTCCTCCACCAGAGCTGTGCGGCCACCACATCACCCACTTTCTGATGGCATGGCTGGTATGGCAGTAACAGGAGACACATGGATCAGCCTACACTGAAGCAAGGGTACCATAGTAGGAAGGGTCAGATACCCCACGGTAGACAGAGAGCTGAGAGGAAGACAGAGGTTGGGTCTTGCCAGGAAAAGATGCCACTCTGGCCACAAGGGTGACACCCTTCCTCACTTCCCCTAAAAAGTGCTATGACACCCTTCCCTCTGGGATAAGCTCCTCTTGCCTGCTGTTCCCAAACAAGGGCCCTCCCACTCAGGGATAGTGACACCACCTGGGTCCTCTGAGCTTGCCCTCCCCTCTCAGCTAATTTTATTCACCTCCCTCCATGTCAGAGGTGGAGGCAGGAGCCCTGATATAGCAGCCCCAGAATTGAGCTCAGGGGCAGCCCAAACAGGGTAGCAACACAGGGTCCAGGGTCACACAGCCTGATACAGTTCTCCCAGCCAAGCAGGGGCCAGGGGACAGGCAGATCTCCAGAGATCTGTGATACCAGGAACAAGAGAGGGTGGGCAGCGGGTCATCACAGCCCCAAGGGGGTGGGTGACCTGCCTAATACAGACCAGAATTAAGAGTCTCAACTCACCCCACCCTCCAAGTAAGCAGCCCCATACCCAAAACCACTGGCCAGATATCCCCAGCAGGCAGCAGTCTAGGTTTGGCCTCAGGTCCTATGTCCTATTGGTGCCTGCTGGGGCTCACACTTCCTCTAGAACAATATACTTCTTCTCAACCTTCCTAATGCTGTGACCCTTTAATACAGTTCCTCAGGTTGTGGTGACCCCAACCACAAATTATTTTCATTACTAGTTCATCACTGTAATTTTGCTCTTATGGATCATAATGTAAATATCTGTGTTTTCTGATGGCCTTAGGTGACCCCTGCGAATGGGCTCTTTGACCCCAAAGGGAGGACTCAACACACAGGTTGAGGACTGTTGTTCTAGTGGGAAGGAGGGGAAAGTGGAGCAGGCCTGCACACCCAGTCCACCAAGGCCCAACCCGGGGGCTCATCCACACTTCTTCCTGCCCATAATTAACCCCTACTCCCATTCATTCCCCAGGAAGTGGAAACTCCATAAACAGGGCAGGGACTGCTCCTGCCTCTCAGGACCAGTCACTTGTCGCTCCTCTACCAGCATGCTGTTCCAACAATGGTGATGTGAAGAAAAGCTGTACACACACCTCCATACATGGACACGGACACACAGACACACAGGCCTCCACACAGATGTCACTCAAGGACCTGCACACACGGGACATACAGAGATGAATTTTGGGGGGAGGGGAATTATCAACCCCTGTGCCAGGAAAGAGATACAGGTGCCAAGATACCTGTGCCAGGAAAGAGAACTCAGTATCCTGTAGTAGCTGGACCCATCAGAGTCTCTAGGGGTATACAGAGCCTACCAGGTCCTCCTACCCCAGCTGCCAGCCCCTCTCTCACTCTGCCAACCCCCACATGGCCAGGAGCCTCACACCGAGAAGTAATGTCAGCCTCGCTGCAGTCCGCGTCCACTGGTAGAGCCCACTGAAGGCCTGCACCCCGCCCTGGGGAGGCCCACCTCAGTTCTGCATGGAACACTGGACTCAGAGGTTTCCACTGTACCATTCATGCATGAGGATCACTCATATTCACACTTGTGGCAGACCGTGTAGGCAGGTGGGAACCCAACCCAGTTCTACAGTCCTGGAACCCCAGGGCTACCCTGTCTAGGAAGCCCAGAGTTCTATCAATGGGACACTGGCTACCATAAGCCTGTGATTCTGGTGCACCAGAAGCTGGGACAGGAATTCTGCAGGTCCAGGATCCCAGTCGAAGGAGTAAGGTTTGAAAGCCCACCGCAGTCCCAGCAAAAAACTCATTCCTCAGTCTTCGAATTTCCCTCCCTGGCATCATCCAGGCTGGTCCAACTCCTCCTACCACAGTGCCAGCCAAGCTGCAAAGCCCCCAAAGCCTAGGGCCAATGAGTGGGGATGGCATCCCAGAGGGCACAGAGTTTCTTGGACTCATTTGGTGCTAATGACCCCTGAGGGAGGTAAGACCTCACTCTCACATAAAGCTCCCACCAAGAACAGAGGCCCAGAGGAGGTCTGGCCTCCAGGTCACCAGGTGACCCCTGCCTCCACGTCATACCAGGAACCATCCAGTGAATTTCTTTTCTTTTTTCCAATTAATGTTTATTTTTATTTTATGTCCATTGGTGTTTTGCCTGCATATATGTCTGAGTAAGGGTGTTAGATCCCCTGAAACTGGAGTTATAGGCAGGTGTGAGCTGCCATGTGGGTGCTGGGAACTGAACTGGGAAAAGCAACCAGTGCTTTTAACCACTGGGCCATCTCTTGAGCCCGAGTCCTGTGGATTTCACTAGGCACAGCCCCTAGGAGGGGACAAGAGCTGCAAGTTGGGGCTCTGAGAGCTGAGTGGGTCCCTAGGCCTAAAACTAACCCTCTTGTTACTCTTGTTAGCTATCAAATAAGTCCATACAAGTGTCAGAGACTCGCACTGAGAAGTGCTCAAGACAGCCTCTGCCTGATGTCCACCAGGCACTGAGGCTGCCTGCACAGCCAGGGTAGCCGTGGAATCGGGCCCACCTCCAAGTGAGACAAACCTGTACTCTGTGGTGTGAACAGAGTTGTCACAGTGGCCAAAAGGCACATGATACAAGTAGGTATAAGGTTCTGAACCGGCCTGCAAGGTACCACGCAACAGGCCACAGCCCCTCTACTTGAGGGACTAGCTAGAGTTCCTTTTTGGGACCCTTCTCCAGGAGTCAAAATCCCAGGACCATCAGCATGCAGCCAACAGTCATTGTGGCCCTTCCCTCGTGCCCACCCCAACCCTGAAAAGTGCTTCTAACCCACTCAGCGTCCTCACAGACCGAAGGAGAGTTCTGCTCATGAGTGAGGATCCAGTCTCCACTCCCACCCCACCAGGGAAGTCGGAAGCTAGGCTAGCCTAGCCTTCCAGACCACAATGGGTCAGATACTCAGGAAGCTGTGGTCCTCCAGGATGGCAGGACCTCAGGGAATCAGAGGTCTATATGGTCATTCTACAGAAAGCACAGAAGCAGTCTCTGGCAGACAACAAATGCATACATCCAGGCCACAGAGTAAAAGACTGAGACCCAGCAGAGACTGCAGCCCAACAGAAACTCAAGTATCTCAGTGCTCAACTCAACAACTCAAGTAGTTCACTTGAAAAGTAGAAGTAATCAGGGACCAACTCAGAAGCTGAATCCACTCCATGCTGGCTCCTCTCTGGGCCCACTATCCATACCTATGAGATGAGAGAACCCCAAATCCTCAGGACAGTCCTGGAAAGCACTCATCACCCCATTTTTTAGATGAGGAAACTGAGGCCCGCACAGAACCAGCCCAGAGATTCACTTCCTGTGTTTTCTCCTTACAGTAGCCAAGCCCACTGATGCATGGCAGGCTCAGACAGTTCATCCCTCACCCAGAGCCTGCCTCATGGGATTCCTCCTCAGTCCTACCCAGAACCCAGGACTCTGGGGCCAGACGGGCAGGGGCAGGATGAGGGTGGGGGCTGGAGATCACGTAGGGAGCCAGGGCTACATGCCAAGGCCCTTGGATGCACGTCAGAGGGGCCCAAGGAGCCGCGGGAAAGAGCTCTGACCTGGCCTCAAGAGGCCATGTCCAAAATAGCTGGCCTTCACGGTGAGATGACTTGGCCTGGTGCACGTAGGCCGCTATGCTCCAGTGTTGCCAGGCTAGCCACAGAGGTCACAGCTATTTCTGGGCTGGCCTGGTGGTAAGACACAGCCCTGATACCCCCAAAGAGTTAGGGTCTGAGGGACAACAGAGGTCCAGCTAAGTGAGAACCCCAGGACACAGGTGGAAAACACTCGGTCACCATGGATCCTTGACGTGCCAACAGACTGTTGGGGTCGCACTCCCTCAGGCCTCCCTGTCCACAAGACCTCAGCACATCACCCACTGACTTCACAAGCCAAGCCTATGCCAGGCACATGGGTGGCAAGGCAGCGGGCCTCCTCCCTGAGACAAGGAAGTGACCACACCATGGGGCTCTGCTGGCTGTCCCCAGAAGCTGTGACTAGTGCCACTAGGCATATGCATCATCTCACATACACGCACAAAAGCCACACTCCTAGAGGCCACACCCTGGCAAAGTCAGCACTGGCCCCCAAGTGGCCTCTGCTGGACCCTACTTCTCCCCAAATCACTTCCCTCCCATCAGCCTGGCCAGCCCCTTTGACATCGTAAGACACTTGGGGAAACTGAGGCAGCTCAGAAAGACTTACCATACTCATCTTCAACTCCCCCACCTCTTAAAGCTTCAGCTCAAGCCCAAAACAAGCAAGCTCCCTGAGGTGGCAGATTAGGGGACTTACTCTGGTGGCTGTCTCATACCCTTGCTCACTGCGACTTCTGGTGCAGAACCCGTCCCCTCACAGAGAATCACCAGCTTGGACCTCTGCCTGGTTCCCTTGTATGAGCTATATGACATTGGATGGCATTTTCTACTGCTCTGTGCTCTGTCTGTTCATCGGTGAGATGGGTGCTCTGGAAGCCTGGCCTTAATGGAACTGTCCTCAGTGCCCAGGATCTAAGAGACATGTCCCTTTCCCAGAGCCCTGCGAACTGTCCCTGTAGCTTTGACTCTGGGCTGGGTCCCCGCTAGGGCTGAGGACCCACACTCAGGTTGGTACTCCTAGGTTCTTTGGAAAACAGTCTAAGTAACTTCTTTCCCACAAGACTTCCCAGAGACCCCATCGTAGACATGGAGACAAGGGCGAGACAGCCAGTAGACCTTCCAGATGCATCTGACACCAATTTAAAGTAAGGTGGAATGATACAGAGGCCCACAGCAGCAACCTATACTAGATGACTCCATGCCCCAGATGTGACATGCAGCAAGGCGGCACCAGCCATGGCTCACTGCTGCCCGTCCCACTGCCTGGTCACCCTGCCCAAGGCAGCAGGGTCAACTTCCCATACACACAGGAGTGGGTCACTCAGCAAGTGTTGGGAGGTGGATGTGAACACTGAGCATGCTGGGCCCAGACAGGCCACATGGCCTGCACAAGCACCTGCCTTGCTCCCAGGATTAAAGTGAAATTCCTCCCAGCATCCGGCACCGAGTGTAGGCTCGGTTTGCTGGGAAGAGACTGCAGGCACTCCATGAAGTACCAGACATTCTCTGAGCTGCCCTGTCTCCCATGGGTCCCAGCAGGGATGGGTAGGAGGCACCAACACCAGGTCTGAGGCAGATAGAAAGCCATGCACAGAGGGGATTCCCAGCAGAGGACGCAGAGAACCACAGGGTGGGAGGAACCCAGTATCCAGAGAATGGCTCTCAGGGTAAGCTAGGACCTTTGCTCTATTTGGCACCACTGTGGCTGGGCCATTCACTAGTCGCCAGACTCCGAGGCTCCCAGAGATCCAGGGCAAAGCTAGTCAAGGACTTATAGAAGCAACACTGTTGGTACCTGGGAGACCAGGAGCTAGGGACAAGAGCCCTAACTGCTCTTGTCATGGCTAGACTCTGGGGGCCCACAAGGCAGACATACAGAAGCAACTACCTGCTGCACTAGCCATGAGGGCAAAGAACAGATTCCCCTCATGCTCCCAGGTTCCCCACTGTGATCACTCAAAGCTCGGCAGGTAGAAGGAGGGCAGCAGCCTAGGCCCAGGACCCCAGTTGCAAGCACCAACCCTGTATGATCAGAGTCCTAACACACTAGGCAAAGTCAAGGGCATCTCTGACCTTTCACAAACCCGGGAACACATGTTCACAAAGCCCCAAACCAAGGCTGTTTCAATGTCTCCTCTTTGATAAATTCTAGTAACATGAAATTCACCACTGTATTTTATTTTATTTTTTTTTTTTTTTTTTGAGGCAAGTCTTGCTAGTATAGGTTGGCCAACTCCCTATGTAACTGAGGCTGACCTTGAATTCCTCCTGCCTCCAGCTCACAAGTTCTGGGATTCCAGGAGTGCACCAGACCTGATTCATGCCAACCATTTTAAAATGTATAGCCTCCCTGCAGGTTCGATATGCCACTCATGGTGATACGCTATAATCTCAGCTGTTGAGAAGCTGAGGCAGGAAGATTTCCATGAGTATGAGGCAAATCTGGGCTACATGGTAAGTTTCAAGTCAACAAAATCCACAGCACAAGATGATGATGATGGTGGTGGTGGCCAAGAAGATGGTTCAACCAAGAGAGTGCTTGCCACACAAGTATGAAGACCTGAGTTCAATCCCTGGGCCCCGATTAAAAGTGTAATGACATGAGTTATGTTTCTAGCACTTGGAAGATGGAGACAGGCAGATCCCAGGACCACTGACCAGCCTGACAGCCTAGCCTAACTGATGTGTTCCAGGCGTGGGAGAGACCATGCCTCAGAAAATAAGGTGGATGGCTCCTGAGAGACTAAATACACACAAAGCTGACCCTTCTGATACCTTACAATGCACACAATCCCGGAAGTATGAGGTGCTGTGGTTGTCAGTTCATTCTCAGGGCTAAGTAGTCATGGCCACTTCCCAGTTCCAAAAGACTTTCACAATTACAGAGACTCTGCAGTCAAATGTGGTGGGACACCTGGAATGCCAGCACTCAAGGGGCCAGCAAGATGGCTTAGCAGGTAACAGGGCTCACTGCAAAACCTGAAGACCTGAGTTCAATCCCTGGAACCCACATGGTTGGGGAAGAAAACCAACTCCTGTTGAGTTTAATCAATCAATTAATCAAACAGTGATTGAATAAATTTAAATTTTTAAAAGGAGTTTTCTTTTAATCCTAGCACTTGGGCAGCCGAGACAAAAGGACTATTGTTAATCTACGGCCAGTCTCAGGTATAGAGCAATACTCTGTCTCCAAATTTAAAACTTAGAAGTCTTGGGACTGTAGCCCAGTAGGAAAACGCTGGTGGACCATGTGGGTACTCCTGTCAGCACACAGAGCGACCACAAGCATCCGCTGCTTCCTCTGGCCCCCATCTGTGGTTCCCTGTTTGGGATTTTTGGTATAAAAGGATGTCGCATGGAATCATTGTGATGTCTTTTCCCACACAAGCGTGTCTTCAAAGATCTCTCTTGTAGCTAGCCAGTGCTTCGCTTCCTTTTATTAGCTAATAGTATTCCACTATAGGAACACGCCATGTTTTACCTAGTCCTCAGCTGAGGGGCAGATCATTTTGAGCCTAAGTTGGGGACAGTGTTGATCATTGCAGGAACAGGGGAGGTGGATGTTGGGGTCCAAGAGCACTGTGGTACCCTGAGAGGGACCAGGAAGCCTAGAGCTAAATACAGGCAGGGTTATGGTAACAGGGACAGGAGGACAGAATCCAGCCCACACCTGGAGCACCTGATCAGCCCCTTCCTAGGTCTGGCGGAAGGTCAGCAGTGTGCTAGGAGAGGTACAGGCTGCAGCCACTGAGGAGGTGCAAGGAAAAGGGGAGAGAGGAGAGAAGGGGGGGGCCTGATGGGCCACTGGGCAATGGGGACCTCAGGAGAGCTCAGATCACTCCCCAGAGGACAGGAAATGTTTCTCCAAGGTTTTGAAAAGCTGCAACCCACTCTGACAAGGAGAGAGAGAGAGAGAGAGAGAGAGAGAGAGAGAGAGAGAGAGAGAGAGAGAGAGAGAACGCGCGCGCCCTGGGGCTGTTTACTGAGCTCATCTGGGCAGAGCCAGTAGCAGGCTCTCCTGGGAGATTTGGGCAGCTGAGTATCTCTCAATGAAGCACCCTGAACACTGGGTTAGAAGGGGACAAAAAGGAGACTTAGCCAGTCACCACCCTCCTATGGGATGGGACAGTCACTGTCTATTTACATTGGCTTTGTGGCCTTCACCCAACTGTGTAGTGGGGTAGACACCCTCAGGATTGGCTTATTGTAGGACTGTCAGAAACACAGGACAATGAGAGACTGCTATTGTTAATGGAAGAGTGAAGGATGGATGTCCACAGGGAGACCCAGCAACAAAGGGCCACTGTGAGGTAAGTGGGGAGCATCTACAATGAAAGCCAGCTGGGCCAGCACTCAGCTCTCAGAGTCACCATGGGCACCAACAGTTCTCTGGTCTCCACCAGACCTGTCCATCACATAGACAGGACACAGACAGTCCCTTCAGCCCTGGGCAGAGGGCAGCTCTGGAAGGGGGTCTTGTGAGATTCTGAGCCACCTGCCTGAGGGCCAGGCCTCCTGGAGCAGGGTGACCTGGAGTCCAGCAGCCCCAGCTGGGTATCCTAGGTCCTCCATCTTCCCTAGCGCACCTCAGGGAGACCATAACCTCCTCTGCTTGGTCCTCCAGCTGCCCTCACACCCAGAAGGATCGCCCCAGAACCTGTGACTGTTCTTGAAGCCTCCTCTGTATCTGCCTCCCCAGCTGTGTCTGCAAACCACTAAGCACAACGCAGCACTGCCTCCAGGCCTTTGCACGGCTTCACTGATCCATGGCCTCTCTGCTTCTCCATCTCTCCTCATCATCACTCAGACCTCAGGTCAGTAGATTTCTGGGCTAACAGCCGTCCATCAGCACTGCCTGACCTGGGATCTGTCTGTCTCCCCACTGAGGGGATGCCCTTGTCTATGGATTCTGAACACTGCACCCGGTAGGTGTTTCAACAGGTATGCAAATGCAGGAAGTACACAGTGACATCTGAGCAGGGTGGGGGCTACACACCCAGGACACTAGGCCTGTCCAGGACCACATGGTCAGTGAAGTGAAGGACAGCCAGAAGGACAGCTGGCAGGCTTGTTCCTTCCCATCAAGCCTCCCAACCCCAGAGCCTAGACCATAGACAGGGACAATCTAAAGTTACCACTTGGGATACCCCTAGAGAGGGAAGGCGCCTACCTCAGGATGCCCTCACCAAGACCACCCATGCCCCCCTCAACCCAACCCCACCCCGAGGAAGACGGCACATGCCAAGAAAGAACCAGAATCACCTACATCTGGGAACACAAAGCAAGGAAGCTGAGTGCACCCTGAGCTATCCAGGATCTGCACGCAGCTGGAGGATCCAGGATACGAACACAAGCCTGCAACTCCAGACTTAGGCAGCAGCAGGGACCATACAGGTTTCCCAGGCACTCAACTCACCCTTTCCTAACTGCTGGAGACCTGTTCTTCCCCAACATGGGCTGTACACAACAGCTATGGCTCATGCTAGCGTCTAAAGCTTAGAGAAGAGGGTTCCTGGCATTTTCTCTTATTGCCCAGTGACTCTTATAGCCAGTGCTCAGTGGGGGTTGGTATTGGTGTGGGAGGAACACTGGCTAGTACTTCTGAACACAACATGCTCCTACACGGTAAAGGGGAGGTGAAGGGCACAGGGCAGGTGGGTTTCTTGTGCATGTCTATCCTGGCTGCCTCCCTCTGGAGGTCCTCCAGGATCCTTAAGGATATAGCCCCATCCTGGCAAAGACTTCCTGAATGATATCTCTGGACTGTCTAGGAGACACTGGTCACAGACCTGCTGGGCTGTTGGCCAGGAGACACACACACAATCTCCAGACCACTCTGGCCTGTATGGTCTGATGGTCTCCATTGCTACCTCTAGAATCTTTGATGACCAGAGCCCATCCTTCTGCCCCCATGCTCATTGGGCTTATGTGGCATATCCTGTGGATTCTCTGGGTGTTGCCTCCCACCCTTGAACACATGCCTAAGATCCCAAATTAGCCTGACTCTGTCCATCTAAATATCCTCTTCTTGGCAGTCCATGGGAGGAGCAGAAGGAAGATCCCTTGGTATCAGCAGGGTGTACTGGGCCTAGGAAAGCATCACAGCTAAGGGGGCCCTGCCCCAGCCAGGCCGGGGCACGGTGCCGTCAGCCTTACCCTGAGCTCCGGACTCTCAGCTCAGAGGCCAACACCTGGCCCACTGTGCTTGATGCCCATGCTCCTTGGCCACATGTGGGGTTGGCTGTGGTTTAAATACATCAGCCCATTCCACTGGGACTTCCGCACTATCTCAGATTCACTCAGTATCTCGTGGGAAGGCAAGATTATTGGGCTGAGCCCAGACTGACCCTGCTCCGAATGTCCGACCTCACAGAGACTGCCAATCATCTTCCGACCCTGGCACAGCCTCTGAGGTGGGGTACTCTTGGCCCAGGGCTGCGTGAAGCTGGATCACAGGACAGCATGTCCTCAGTGTACACAGCAAATGCTTTGGACCTGCCAGTGGCCCTCCTGGGACAACCAATGGCCACCACTGTGCCCAGGGACAGCCTCTATTCCCACCCAGACTGGCCTAGTCTCTAAGTTCTCACGTTCACTTCCTTCAGCACAGGGCAGAGACTTGGAGGAGACTTGTCTGGGAAACCCCAGCACATCTAGGGGGTTTGCACGGGTCGTATCGTAAGCCACAGCCTCCAGAAATGGGAGGAAGGAGGGGGAGGGGAGAACCGGGATGAGGAGGCTATACCTTGGCCTACCCATAGCTGGCTGGGACAGGGCTGTGTGACCCCAGGGTCCGCCCAACTCCCCAAAGCAGAGGAGAAGCCAGGACAGACATAGGCTGCCAAGAACCCAGGCCACAGGTCCCACGGGGTCTTAGGTCCCTCCTGGGGCAGGGCAGGCCCAGCTGGCAGTGTCCGTGGGAACAGTCCCCAGGCCCTGTCAATCACACTTAGGCCAGCCAATGGACAGTGGAGCTGCCACAAATGCCTGGGCAGCTGGACATGCTTGGCCTGTGAGGCAGAAGCCCAGGTCCCTAGGCCTACAGTCTAATGAGCTGATATGGAGTTCTGAGGACTTCTGAGGAATGAGTCAGAGGCCTGCAGAGGGGGAAAAGAGGGGTCTGAAGGGCCGAAACCATTGGTACCATTTGTGCCCCATGATCTGTCTGCTTCTCGATCCTCTGCCCCAGCCCTGTGTCTGAGAAGTCAACTTTCCACCCCCAGGGGCCCCTACCCTCCCAAGGCCACATCCTCTTCCTGTACTCTCTTCGGCTTCCTGCCCTTAGATCACTCCTCCCCCATGCAGCCTCCACCTGGTGGTCTATGCAATGTGTGTCCCCTCCTGTTCTCAAGATCCCACACACATCACACAGACCACCCTGGGATGGAGCCCCAAGTGGCTTTGCCTGAGTCCTATGATCAGGGCTATTGGGCCTCCTCTGGGAGGGAGAGGAGTGGATGGAGCGTGGACAGATGGACAGATGGCTCCTGGATGAATGTCTCAACCCAACTCCAGCCACATACCCGGCTCCCAGCCCTGCCTAGCTCCGATCTCCTGGCTCCCTGCCCCCTTGCTCCACTGGGGGACTCCATAGCACAGACCCCCAAGCCTTTGGCTGTCCTCACAGGCCTGAAGGGGCCCCTGGGGACAGCCCTTCTGGTGACTTCCTGCCAGGGAGGCTAAGGGAGGGTAAATAAGCCCTCCAGATGGCTTCCTGCACTGGCCAGTCGTGGGAACTCCAGCTAATGGGAGGAGACAAAGGGGCAGGGGAGCAGGGAAGCCTGCCTCACATTAGCAGAGGACTCCCAAAGTCTCTAAACAGAGACTTCACACCTACTGACAGGGGAGGAAACTGAGGCCCTCACAGTCAAATGACAGCAGAAGTCACAGCAGTGCCCGGTATGAGCTAATCACCTCTCTGTCACTGAGGGAACTGGGAGCCACAGCTGTGCTGGGTTCCTCCCCCACACACCTGGAGGCTGCCTTCTCTGGCTCATCACAAACAAAGGGACCAAGAGAGCTGGGTCAGGCCATAACAACAGCCTGCCTTTCACTTTGCACTTCCCAGCGGTGCCACCTGCAGGAGGCCAGCCACAGACAGCAGCTTCCTGCCTAAGAAATGGGGGGGACAGGGTGGTAAAAAGCAGCCACCCCCAGGCTACCTTGAGAATTAAAGAGGTACCCTGGACCAGTGCCTGCCACCAACCCAATAGGGCTCATCGAAGGCCTGCCCGGGTGATGTGGGCTGCACTAGCCCCTCTCGCCATACCATTTGCCACCACCTCCTAGAAGCCCACCTGACTACCCCACAAGAGGAGAATCCCCTTCCTGTAATACAACCTCTAGGATATAGAGCCACATGCTCCAGGAAGATGATTATTATCCCCTGTAATCCTGCTCAGTGTGTGTGAGTCCCTCCAGTACAGGACCATACGCTTTCTACTTTTCTACTCCCGTGAAGCCAGGACAGCTTCCAGGGAGCCTGGGGAGCCAGAACAAAGCCAATGCAATACCCTGTGTCCTCATCCCCCATTTCACCATACTGCAGCCAGGACAGAGGCAATGGGGTGATGTGGGATCAGGGCCAGCAGACGGGACTAAAAGATTCACATAGTGCCCAAACGCACGTCCCTAGCTGTCCAGAACTTCCATTATAAATGGGGGTAGGGAGGCAGGCAATAAACAACCCTTCAAGACCCAGGGACCAGAGGCCCACAGTCAAGGCCATGGGAGAGTCCAAGTGTGATGTTAGCATCCTGTTCCTGTAGGGCTGAGCACAAAGGGGAAGGCCAGCATGCAAGGAAGCTCTTCCCTAGGCCACTTACAACAAACATGGCCAAATCTATAAGCTGACCAGTGAACAGTGTTTAACAGTTACGCTTGTCTACGTGAGCTCTGAAGCCATTACAGGTTCACACCAGCCCTGAGAGCATCATCACCTGACAGGGAAACCGAGGCACCAGCAGGCAGCACCTCCACAGATCACAGACCTGAGAGAAATCCTCGTTCAAGGCGTGCCTGCTAATATCCAGTTCAGGTGTGGCTACTCAGCTCAGGTAGCCAGGAAGCAGCCATCCAGGCTGTATTGATCAGCCATCCAGCTTTGTATGATATGCCACCAGTCTACTGTGGTCAGTATATCCAGGGCCATGTCTATCTTCCCTAAGGCCAATGGGAGAGGCAGGGAGATCACTGTGGAGGGACCACTAGGAGTCCTGGGCACCTCTAAGCTCTGCAACGCAATTTCCAGCATATGTTGGGCCTCTGGGCAGCCAGCCAGAGGAAAGCTGACCCTGGAGGAGGGGCCTCATTGCTGCCCTAACTGGGAGATTAGAGGGAACTGCTTGCCTTGGCAGAGTTTCAGGGCCAGTGGGCATTGCCAGAGAGGGCTGCCAGGAAGAAGAGGCATCCTCTCTGGGGCACAGGCAACAAGGACCAGCAAGTGACACTGAGTCGATACAGAAGCCATGATGGATGGGGCAGGAGGGCATTATCCTGGGTGGGACAAACACAGCTGAACTTCTTCCGGGAATCCTGAGTCACAGGAAGGCTCGGGAAGAGTGCAGTGGGAGCCCTGGTCCCATGGGAAGGGGACAGGCCAGGCCCGAGTGCTGCAATTGACCTACCTCCTCTTCTGGGCCAGCCCTGGCTTTGGGTGTGTCTGGTGAACCCAAGGCCTTGGGAACAGGCTTCCATAGGATCCCACAGATCCAAGGAGGGGAAAGAAATACAGAAGATAAGAAGCTCTCCAAGACACTACACAGGGAAAACTGAGGCTTAAAAGAAGTGTTCTAGCTAGTAAGTGGCCATCTCCCACGCCAGGTGGGCTGACCAGCGAGACCTGTAGTACCTTTATTCGGATTTCCTAGATCAGACCTATGTAATATACCAGTCTTTTATTCATTTGAACCTTCCTCCGATGCCTCGTTCCCAATGACCTAAATAATCTGCTGCCCACATACTGAGCTCCAGCCCCTCAGCGCTGCTAGGGTACTTTATGGCTCTTGCTGATTGCAAGAAGAAACAAGAATGAAAATGGAACTCTGAGGTCCAGGCAGTCCAGTCTGCATGGACTACACAGGGGCAGGCAGGGACAGCCAGCAACAAGGGTGGGAACCGAACAGAGTCGGGACAAAGGGCAGGGCAGCAGGAGGGGCCATGCCAAACTCCAGGCTGATTTCTGGAATAACCTTTCCTAGATTCCTTCTGTCCCCAGTAGCAGAGGACAGCAATGTCTAGCTCTAGAACCTCCAAAGGTCACCACCTTCAGTTTTCAATTAGCAACAATCACGCTCTGGATAGACTTCATTGATACTGTCACTGTACAAAAAAATGGTCACTTCCTTTTAGAAGGGTAAAGGCAGTCTAGAAAGACTGGACAGGTCACCCCCATTGTGATGCTCGGCCTGGAGCTAGGATCCCCCTTTCTAAATACCCACTCTGAGCCTCACTTCACCTACACCAGCACCTCCAGCCTATCCCTCCAGAGATCCAGGTCATGGGTTCCAAAAGCCATCACTGCCAAGAGCCATTTGACCTCAGGATATGACAGCCTGGCTGAGCCACACCTCATGCTCTCTGGGGGATGGATCCTTCTATGAGAGACTCCACAGCAGGACAGGGTCAAGAAGAGCCTGACACCCTGTAGACGTCTCATACACTCTGGCTAACTATCTCAGAATCCCTTGGTAAAGCAGGCTTTCATGCCTGCCTCCCCAGAGGACAGTGGCCCAAAACATTCACGGTGTCCCTGGGGCAAGTGACAGGAACTACCCTGTACACAATAGCTCACTGGAGTGGGAAAGGCAGAGCTCAGAGGCAGCCCATTGCTGGGTACCAGCCTCACCCAGTAAACACCTGACTCCCCAGCTGCGTCTGCTAGATCCTCAGTACTCTGGAGACAAGCGGCAGGCCCCTGGTTCAACCTATCAGCTGCATAGTTGCTGTAACAACAACAGTTGCTGAAGAGACACTGAAGTTTATGTCCAAACTGGTCCAGCCAAACTAGGGCCACCTGCCCCACCACCTGTGACCCAACCCTGCTGACTACTCTCTAGCGTTCATGACCTTTCCCCTCCTTGTAGGTGCACCAGCACATCAGGGACAGCCATACTGTGGGCAACCACACATTGCTAGGGCTGTGGGCAAGGAGAAGCAGACTGGCTGCTGGGGATCCAACTGTACACACCGGGTAACCTTGGAGCTGCCTGCTCCTGAGGTCCCCACTCAGACAAAGCGAGCCCATACCCTTCCACTAACCCATCCCCAAAAGTAGTATAGTCCCACAATGGTGGGCCTCAAATAGCATTGTGCCCCAGACACATTCCTGTACCTCTAGGTCCAGCACAGCTGTAGGACTGGAAGATCCTGGGTGAAAGCAAGGAGGAAGATGTCCAAAGGCCCTTGTGGTCACCACTAATGTCACCAGACACTACTAAAGAGCCCCCATCTTTACTGGTACCTTGCCCAGAACCTGGCCATGCAGGGGATAGAGCTTCCACATGAGGGTAGTCTGCTCGCTCTGAGCAGGACAGAAAGGATCTATAGCAGTCAAGCAGGATGGTGTGTGGTCTGCAGTAAGGACCACACAGCATCATTCTGACTCTTCTGGGAGACTCCACATCTGGGACAGACATCTGGGAGGCACCAGGGCCTCTTGTGGGAGACAAGCAGGTGGGCATGGGGGAGGGGAGACACAGTGCTCTGAACATCAGCGAAGGATGGAAAGACGAGTACCCCAGGGAAGACAACTATAAACAATGTCACCCTAATGTCCCTTTCAAGGGTTCTAGGAAAAAAGATCAGGTTGCTAATGTTCCCAGGCTGAGCTCCATATTACATGGACACCAGGTGGCCAGCCAAGCTCCTGAGTCATAGTTCTGTCATTATGATGACATCAGAGACCCCCTCAGGGCCACCAGCTTCACTAGGCTAGCAGCCTGCTTCTTGTCTGAACTGTCTCTGGCCCGACGGCTTTGGCCCAGCTCAAAATGATTATGCTGAGATTCAGGAGTGCTGGCCTGAGGCCCCCCTTGATAGAAAACATACAACTTCCACCAGGTGAACTCCTATGGAGCCTTCAGAACCCCACAGCCCCATCTACCTTAGTCCCTCAACTAAGCTTCATTACCTTATTCACTGTAATATAAAGTGCCTTGGAGCTGCATAGGTGGTGGCCCCAGAGCCCTTGGCAGTCCCCTCTGTGCTCCACACCTAGCAGCCTGTCCATCTGGAGGATACAGGGCAGGTTCTTTACATTTATACTCCCAAGCTAAGACCAGCCCAGTCCACAGCACACCACAGCCATACCCCAAATGCAAGACCTCTTGATCCCAGAGCCCCTACTGAGTGGCACCTGAATAACAAGGCCATGTCTGTCCCCTATTGATTGATCCTTAATACCCATCTTCCCAGCAAATAGATCACACCCCAATTTTACAGGAGACAAAACTTCAGGACTAGATTAATCAGAAACTAGGAAGCCAAGCCAGGCAGTAGGTGGCGCATGCTTGAGCAATTGGATCTCTGAGTTTGAAGCCAGCCTGGTCTACAGAGTGAGTTCCTGGACAGCCAGTACCACACAGAAAAAACCTGTATAGAAAAAAACAAAACAAAAAAGAAAGAAGCCAGCTCTAGTGGGCTGAACCCAGCCTCACACAGACACACGTGTAGACGCTGAAGAAGCCACTGTAGGTAGGGAATGTACACGGGCCAGGAGGAGCCGAGATAGTCAGGGTGGCTAGGATGGAGGTAGGAAACTTCTTGTGATGGGCAGCAGCAAGCCTGCCATAAGTGAGAACCGTTGCACACCATCCTATCAAAACTTTCAGGGTCAGTGCTTTGGGAGCAGAGCAAGGCCAGGGGCTTAGGGAAATGATCGGTGCTCTGTTAGCTCCAGTACCAGCAGCTCCTGGCTCTGCCCCTGGACAGATGCAATGGGCACCACTCCAGCCTCCTAGTGAGGTGCCTCCTGGAGCATCATGGTCACCACTGGGCATCAGAGACTTGTGCCACCCCTGAGGCCAGTTCTGTGAACTGTATCCCAACACTACAGCAGTGAGGTCAGGTGGGCAACTTGGTAGCACTTACACTCCAGGGACTAGCCAAGAGCCAGAGTCAGTGAGAGCCAGTTTCCCCCGCTAGAGATCCTCCTGCCATTTTCTGCCCACCACCATCCAAGCTGCCTGCCGCTCTGAGGAAGAAGCCCTCCTTCAGCTCCCCTTCTGCCAGATCAACTACACTGGCTGGCCACCCTCAGCCAAGTTCTATGCTGGCAGGAGACAGTAGGGAAAGTCCTCCCTAATTGGTGGGAAAGAGGTCCTGGTGGGCTCCTACCTCGACATCCGCAATGACCATCGATCCAGGCTGCTTACCTCTGCCCTATCCATTAGCCACCAAGTACCTAGTCCTGCCACCAGCATCTCCAAGTCAAGTACCAGGCCTGGCCAAGAGAAGAGACCTGATAGATATCTGGGACTGGCCAGTTCCTTCTCAAGGGGACATTTGGGATCATTCCCACGCCATCCCATCCTTAGGCCCACAGTAAGAGTGCAAGGGTAGGGGCCCCACAGCCTGCCTCAGAGCAGGCCACAGACTCTATGTGTTGTCTACCCTCTCATCACTGCAGGTAGAACAGGCTAGACCTTAGCAGCTAGACAGACCTGACTCCACTTCTTCAGTGACACTATAATCTGGGAATGGGGTTAATAACCTTGTGAGAGGATTTGAGGCTATAGGCACCACCCAAGAAGTCCACTCTACACTACCCTCAGCACCAAGACTCTGGGCAGTTTTCTCCAGAACATGCAGCCAAATAGAGAGGTACACACCACTTACCCATGGGACACAGCACACTGTGACAACCAGCCTGGAATCCACTCTGCCCATCACTGATAGAGTCAGAGGGATGGTCACTCTGCCTGCCTTGGGACTAAGCCTGGCATCCAGTCCAACCATGCCTGCAGCTCCCTACCAGGAGGCCATAGGCCCATTAAGAGTCGCCTGCTTAAGGTGGTTGCATGTGGACAGGCTACAGCAGGACCCATGGACAGTGAGGTGGTGTCCCATCTGGCCTGACACAGGATGCCTAAGCCAGGACTCGGTTCCCTAGGTGCCCAAGACTTAGTGCCCAGCCTTCAAAGGTGACCCACTGACATTCATGCGGGAGGCAAGGAAGGCTATGCCCCAAGCTATGCAGAAGGAAATTGAGGGGAACCAAATCCTAGGTAGGGATCTTGGGGAAGATGAAAACCGGGCAGATGTTGAGAGAATCTTCCGCACCCCTGGTAATGGGAGCAGAGTCGCCCTTTTCACCCATCAGGTCTGGTCGCCACACCGAGAAAACAGCTGACTGAGTCCCCATGCCTGGCCTCCCTGCGGCTCCGGCCCTGCACGTGGCAGCTACCGGCCGGGTTCACTCAGGAGCTGCGGCGGGGCGCGGCCCCCGCCGGGAGCAAACACACAGACCGGCGCGCGGCCCCGCCAGCGCGGCCCCGAGGCAGCGCCCCCGCCGACGGCCCCCTGCGCGCCCCCGCCCGAGCGGCGCGGTGGAGACTGACCTGGCGGTCCGGGCGCCGGCGCCGGCACGACGCGGAGGGCTCGGCACGCGCGCGCACAGGGCGCGGCCTCGGTGCCGTCAGGACGTGCGCGCGCAGGGGCGCGGCCTCGGCGTCGCCTTCTCGGGGCGCGCACCGGGTCACGTGGGGGCACGACCCAATGGGAACGCACCGGTGCACGCCGGGCTTAGAGAACCCACTAGGGACCGTCGTGGTCTACCTCTTTAGCCCCATTGCTAGGCACCCCAGGCCAGAGGCTCATCGGAGCTTCTAGAGTCATCTGCTTCTCCATAGGTCTCCTAAAGCAAAGTCCCTCACCTAAGGAAAAGTTGGGCCAGCAAGCAATAGCCACTAAGCCTGGGGATCTATGGTTGACTTTGAGACCCCTTGTGCTAAGTGGATTCTGGGAGAGGGGTGCCTCAAAGAACTGGCTTGGAGACTAGTTCCCCTGGGCTGATTGTCCTCTACCTCTGTGCTGAATACCCTGCCCACCCTGTGGAACTTTCAAGATGAACCTTCAAAGTGCCACACCCACCCAGCCTGTGCCCCTGTGCCAAAGCCAACATCAATCTAAATCAAACGTCTAGATTGTTGTCTACCCTCTTCCAAAGACGTTCATTCAACCACTCTTCCTCAATGGCCGGAGGGACACCAGAAAGCTAAAGTGAGGGTTCTCTGTGCAACATCCTGCAAGGACCCCATGAAGCTGGTGAAGGCCAGAGACCCCCCCCCACCTTGTCCCCAGGCCACCTAACTGGGTCCTTAGCTGCTATCACCTCACACTCTCCAAAAGCTCTTCCCCCAATAGGTCAATTGCCTTCACACCTCAGGGTATTTCACGGAAGATCCACAGACAGATCCAGGCAAGCGGGGGACACCCCAGTCTGAGGTCCTAGGAGAAAGGCCATGTTCCTCTTCAGTAAATTCAGTACCTGTTTCAGCAGCTTACTGCCCATCTCGTCATAGGGCTGTGTGTCTGTCTGAGTTGCTGATTATTAAAACAGATTGCCTTCCTCTCACCTAGACAGCACCCTCTTCCTCACTTCTCTGTTCTTTCCTTCCTCTTCTACCCAAAGCCTGGGGAATTTTATTCCAGCGTATCCGCTGGGGAACGTGGGTTTGCCTTCCACTCGGCCTCTGGAAGCCTAGAGTTTCCATCTCACCCAAGCCCTGGCAGCCAGTGGCCAGGAGAAGACACCAACCTGAAGGTTTCCAGCCAATGCTTCAGACACTTGCAGATTGCAGACCATGTGCTTGATCAAATCCAGAGTCCTGAAAGTTCACCTCTTTCCATGGAGGAAGCTCTGTAGCCCTGTTTTATAGAGTCCCCGGCAGAAGTTTGGGGGATACAGAGTGGAGAGAAGGTGCAGGGTCAAGAGGCAACGGGAGAGATCCCCCGGTTTCTATAGCAAAGGGAATCTCAGACTGTCTTAATCTAGACAGGGAATGGTGAGATGGGGGCTGGGCAAGAGGAAGGTAGAGGCTGAGTCAGATCCAGGAGCTGCAGATATAGACATAGACCCTCTGAAAGCATCCTGCCCTCTGCACTAGACCTATCTGGATCAGGAGGACCCAGAGCTACCTGCCCTCAGGGACAACAGGATCAGCAGATTAGCTCAGAGGACAGGGAATGAGGTCAATGCTAAGTGGATTTCCAGGAAGCTACTACCTCCGGCCACTAGGCCTGGCCCCCGGTCAGCAAGGCTGGAAAGGAGGGGCCCTGGCTGGGGAAATGCTGAGCTAGACACAGGATCCGGTGGGGAGGGGTTGGAGGCCAATGCCACAGAAGTGACTTTTGAGCCCCCTCCTTGGGCCACATGATATAACCACTTACTCATCTTCCCATCTATAGAGAGAGTGGTGGTAACAGTTATAATCCTAGGGCCTGGGAGAAGACAGAGCAAGACAGCACTGGCCATACTTGCTTGGTTTTGCCAACACAAGACACACTCTTTTAACATAAATCCATGATAAGGATCCTTCCTGGGGACAAGTGTGAGCAAAAAGACAAAAAGAGCTCGTGGTAAAAAGAATGTCAGAGAATTCAAATAGAATGAGAGGCCACAATGTTGTCTGCTCTGAGCTACCTCCCATGTCCATCCGAATTAGCCTCAATGGGAGTGGCCATTCTGGAGAACACAGCCTTCCCTCTCACTGACAGTCTATCACCTCTTATAGCAAGGAGCCCTGAAGAACAAGAATGGCCCCAGGCCAGCTCCCACCAACAGGGAAGCCAGCAGTAGAAACACACCCCAGCATCTTATCCTGTTACCCTGGAGTATCTATCCCCAGTGGAAAATGTGCCCTGGAGTTTTATAACCAGGGAACCCTCAGGAGCACAGCTGTATGTTGACTTCCTCACTTAGGAGCCCTCTCCCATAATAACTCATCTGAAGCCAACTCCCCCATCACAGGCTCTGCTGTGAAGGGGACTGAAAAAGGCAGCGGTGTCCCTGACAAGAAACACAGACAGTTGGAGGGAAGCAAGGCTTGGGGGCAGCATGAAGGAAGAACTGTAGAGACCATGCTGGTCTGGCTCATTCCTGCGTCCTCTGCTATGTAACTGTGCCACTGTGATAGTGCAGTTATCTGTGGCTTAGTTGTGCAGTGATTATTGATGACGGTAATTAAACAACATCCGAGTAGCCTGAAACAGCCAAACTGTTGTTAGCTGGAAGTCTTTGGCCAAACAGACCAGTTCTGGCTTGGGATTCCATGATAAGGAGATAGTCAGCCAGAGACGCAGTGGATCATCTAAGGCTGGCTAGACTGAGGATCAGCCTCCAGGATGCAGGCTCAGAGCCCTCTGGGAAATCCACCCCACACAGGGACCAATGTACTCTGTAAGTCAAGTGGAGACTAGGCAAGAAGCTGGGATACCCATGCATGATCTAGCATCAAGAAATAGTGATTTCTATCGGTCACACTGGCGTTGAAAGGAAGCATGGAGCCCATGTAGGCTGAGACTGAGCAAATGTTACAGCAACATGACTGGTTCCTGTGTGGGACCAAGATGCTTTCCTTCCCAAGATGGGGTGGAGTGGAGGTAACTACTGTCCAAGTGAAGCTTCTGAGGCTACCAGAGGAGATGGCAAGGTGTGAGGGACATCAGAGCTTGCATCCTTTCATGGAGAGTGGCAGAAGGAACTCCCTTTGCAAGCTTAGAACCTGCTGGCTCCCAACACGTTTATTGAGCATTGTACCAGGCTGCCCAGTTCAGGGTATAGATGGGAGCCAGACAGCCCACTCAGATAGCTAAGGTGCAGGAATTAGGAGCATCTAAGATGGGATATGGGGCCTAGGCCTCAAAGTGGACCATTCCAGATGTCTGGTCTAGAACAGGGGCCTGCCAGTCAATAGACACAGCAGATAAGCAAAAACAGGTGCCTGAATGTCAAGGCTGTCTTCTCAGGAAGGAGGCTGACATTCAGTAGGCAGAGAGCAAGTAGTCCCCAGGGAGTTCCCCTATGGTCAGAGCATGGGGGGAGGGAGGGGAGATTATGGGTGGAGTGAGGCTTCCTATAGGAACAACTGAGGATAAGGGACAAGTATGTCCCCACATCCAACCTGCTGCTCCCTTGGCCTCTTCTGACACCTGCCACTGTCTTTGGTGGCTTCAGCATCCAGAAGTACCCTTTGAGGAGAGCTCCTGCCCATGAAGATTCCTAGACATCAAGCTGCCCACTACGATGCCGCCTTCCAGTGTTAGTGTGAGACATGACACGTTAGCACCCCCTTGTGGTGGTTCTGGTCAGAGCTGATGATTTGGACCATTCTGGCTGTGGCTTTACTGTCCCTGCCTTCCAAGGGAGCAGTTTGGTGAATCTGACTCAGAATCGTGTGGCTTTGAGATCCCTAAAAGGGTGTAGAGCAGTGGTTCTCAACCTGCCTAGGGCTGCGACTCCTTAATCCAGTTCTTCATGCTGTGCCCCAACCATAAAATGACTTTCATTGCTACTTCATAACTGTAATTTTGCTACTGTTTGAATCATAATGTAAAGATCTGTGTTTTCCCGTGGTCTTAGGCCACCCCTGTGAAAGGCTCATTCAACCTCCATGAAAGGGTCATGACCCACAGGTTGAGAACTGCTGGTGCAGCCTGCCTCCTGGGCTGGCTTTGAGGACAGTGTGATACCTTGTGGTAACACAAGGTCCCTACCACCGCCCACTCAGGACAGAAAAACAAGGTGCAGGGAGGTACAGCCACAGACCACCTTGGCCATCGGACGTATCATCTGGTTACCCACTGAGACCCAGCCCACGAACCCTCTTCAGAGCTCCAGGCTAGTCGTTACCCAGTCCTCTAAGACTGAGCAGTGAGAGGCTTAAGAGTCATGAGCACTGCATGGCCAACGTCATGGGCTCTCTTCTCTTCCTCTAAAGTCCCCTCCCTCCTCTCCATGCAGCTGCTGGCCCACGGTGTGCCAGGTCTCCATGGAGGTCTTTTTTTTTTTTTTTTTTTTTTTTTTTGGTTTTTCGAGACAGGGTTTCTCCTTGTAGTCCTGGCTTTCCTGGTACTCACTCTGTAGACCAGACTGGTCTCGAACTCAGAAATCCGCCTGCCTCTGCTTCCCAAGTGCTGGGATTAAAGGCATACGCCATCACAGCCCGGATTCCATGGAGTTGTAACTTCATGGCTTTTCCCTCCATTTCCCTGCTCTGAGCAGCTGCGAAGATTCCTAGTTTACGTCCTGTTTGGTTTGTTGTTGTTAAGAGTTTTTGGGTTGTTTGGTTGTTTGGTTGTTGGCTGCTTTTGTTTGTTTTTCAGAGTTTTATCCTAGCTGTATCCCTCCCTGGCTGTCCTAGAACTCTCTCTGTAGACCAGGCTGGCCTGGAACTCACAGAGATCCACCTGTCTCCACCTTCCAAGGGCTGGGATTAAAGGAGTGGCCACCACCGCCCAGCTGTTTCATTTTGGTTTATCTCTAATAAAATTGTTCTCAAGCTTCCGTTTGAGTTTTTCTTGCATTATTTTATGAATGAGACTAAGAATCCTAAGAGGGGGTCCCCACTTTTCCTGTATCACTAGACTCTCCTCCAGGGCAGTCTTAGCTGCTGGCAAGTCACATCCCTGCACACACACACACACACACACACACACACACACACACACACGGGTCAGGACCCCATCGGGAGCTCTTAGGTGTCAGGACCTCAGATGTCAGCCAGAGACCCTGTTCTTTCACCTTCTACATGTTCTCAAATGATGCCCACCACCTGTCCAATCACTGAAACCAGAATACTATGTGTCAGCACCACCCTCCCATGCTATCCACTTGTGACCATTGGGAGGGACACTGAGCGCTCATGGGTGTTAAGAGTCGATTCTGGGGAGAGAGGTGCCCACCGGAAACTGACAATTACACTGGGCTCTGAGGGTCAATGGGGTCAGGTCTGTCCAGAAAGGGAGCTAGAGGGTTCAGTATGGCACACCAGCTAGTTGAGAGGCTCAGGGGGTCGCATAGGAGGCTCCTTCAATGGGTCTGCAGAGTCCTTAAAGACTCATGGGTCAGTGGCTGAGATGGAGCACCCTAGCTTTCCACCTTGCCCACTCACCTCTCCACCTTGGTTCAGAAGCCTCCACCTCATGTCCTTCAACCCTCTGAGAGCACCAGTACACGTCAGTGCACACATGGAAACTCCCCATGTGTTAGGTCCCAGCCATGTGACTTCGGACAGGCCACCTGCCTTCCTGAGCTATGTTTTTCTCTTCTACAAATGCCATATCTTGGGTGTGTACACCAAGGAATCTGAGTTAGCACACCTCGGAAGCACCTGCTCATCCGTGTTTACAGTCCATCAGCTCTAGTAACTGAGTCGCAGCTGAATGGATAAAGAACTGTGGCATTTATACACAGCGAGCAGGGCTTTATTCAGCCATGACCAAGAACAAATATGCCCTTTGCAGGAAAGCGGAGACCATCTCAATAAGTGAGATAAGCCAGGTGTGGGATGGGGTGATGAAGTAGAAGCTGAGCTATTTGAGAATAGGAAGGGACCCCATCAGGAGGGACAAATGTGGGTGACAGGAAGACAAGATACAATCAAAATGGCTTAGATGCTTATATGTAAATGACAGGAGGAACACGCTACTCTGTGAATTAATAACTGCTAATAAGAACCAGAGGGGGTTATCTTAACCAAAACAACTATATAATGGTCCCTGCAACTTCTTAGTTGGTGGTCCCTGATGTGCCCCACCCTCAGACACAGCCAACTCTGGGCTAAATCTATGGGCTCAGGAAGTGTCATAAGTAGACTTTTCCTTGCTTGATGGTGGGAAGACAACCTGAAGCAGGTCTGTCATCAGCCTGCAGCACTTCCATATGTCTGGAGGGGAGGGGGCATGACCCTGCACCTCTAACCACCCCCTTCCCCACTTTGTTCCCAGCAGTGGTAGGACCCTGCCTATTAAATAAGGGCTTTTCAGACCGTGACTAGGCTCCCGGGCAAAAAACAAAAACAAAAACCAAAAAAACTGTACTCCAGAACAGAACAGCCCTGTTTCTGCCTTGGGATTTCTAGTCCTCCATGGAGGATAACAGGGAGTTTGTGATTTGCTTGAAATGGAAAACAGAACTTGTCATTAGGTTGCTCTGCTGTTCTCACCAAGTTAGATTAAGGTCTCTGAAATGGTCAGGAGGAACAAGATGCAAGGGG
>JADRCH010000060.1:11333518-11395242 GCA_019843965.1 Rhynchomys soricoides | reverse complement strand
ACAAGATGCAAGGGGGAGGGAACAATGGAGGGACTGGTGACTGGGCCTTGATCCTCTGTCGCGGTCCCCTCGAGTCTCGACCCCGGCCCCTCCCCCCACCCCCAACTCCCTTCCCAGGTCCCTCAGAAGGTAGAAGGGACAAAAGAAGCTGATACGACTCCGGGCAACATTCAGACAGACTGGAGAGTAGAGCAGGAAGCTATGGGGATTGGGGTGGCGCAGGATGCCTCAGGCATCCATACGTGATTCCACAAAAGGCAGACAGACAGACAGTCCATTGACCCAGTTTTTGGGAAGTACCGGACAAGGAGCCTATCTGGTAGCTGTACCAGCTGGGTATGGGCGCCCCCTGGAGGAGGCTTGTGGAAAAACAGTGGTCAGCCTGGGGGAGAGGGGCGTGGAGAGGGGGGAAGACAGTGAGATCAGGGAATCTTAACACTGCTGCTGCCCAAGACATGGAGGTCCAGGCTAAAGACAACTGAAGCCTCATCTCTGGGACAGGAGCGCAAGAATCCAGAAGAAGACCAAACTCAATCTCTGACCTCTGGAACCTGAAGATGCTTCCCTTGCCCTATGCTGAAACGTGGGACCTATGCCTTGTTCCCATTTCCTGAGTCTCCAGCAGGGGGAACTTAGGGACAAGAGCTCAGAGAGGCCAGATGCTCAATGTAGAGACTCAAAGCCATGAGCCCTCTGCATCTGTAAGCACTTGCCATCAGAGAGTCACAGGGCCCTCCAGAGCTGTAGAGACTGAAGAGACCCCACTGATGTCACATCACTGCCCTGCCTCCCCTGATAGAGCTGCTGACCTCCTTCCATCAAGCTTTTTAGGGGAGCCTGTGCCCTTATTTCCAGAAAACATAGCCCAGAGAGTAGCAATCTCTGTCATGAGAGGACCCACTCGTGGATTTGTGTCTGTCATGGTTGATTAGTTTATTGAAACGGGATTTCACAGCCTCAAACTCATGTTCTTCTTGTCTTAGCCTCTTGACAGCTAGGATTGCCCTGTCCTATCAATCAGAGGGTTCAAACTGACCTCCCCCTTGATCTGCTAGCTTACAGAACTGAACCATAAAACACTGTTCACCAAGAACACCCATTGCAGCCATTGCTTTAGAGAAGGGGTCACCATCAGAGCTGGGGTACAAGCACCCCAGATCATCCAGTATCATCTAAGGATGGGTCTTAAGAGTTGATAGGCCATGGACTATGTCCCCAAGAGTGACAGACTCACAGATCTGGGTGACATTAGCCTAGGACTCACAGGAGGCTTCAGGCCACTGAAGGTTGGAAGGGCTGGCACAAGAACAGCTCCTGTAAGGTACAGAGGCTTGAAGGGAGTGCGTTGGCAGCTAGGCATGACAGAGTTCGTTGGGACCACACAGTTGGCACCCTAGCAAGATACCTAGATGGCATGGGGTTTCATGTGCCACCTGACCAAATGAAAAATAAAAATAAAAAAGAAAGGACATGACTATCCCTTGTTACGATGGGGAAGATTTATTGTAGAAGAAAGGGAGAGCATAGTCAAAGGAAGGACATCTGGGAGAGTCCAGAGTGAACATGACTCTGATTTGGGCCATGTGGGAAAATGGGGGAGGGGAGGGGAAGAGCCAGAAGAGTAAAGTGTAGACCAAAAGGGACCGGGTAACCAAAATGGCTGGATTATATAGAGAAGGGCAGCTGGGGGAGGGCGCCTCAGCCTCTGGGCTGGAGTTTAGGCCAGGGAGTGGGATACGCCTTGTAACACAGGGACTGAGGGATGCTGAGAGAACTTTGCAGCCATATCTGCTGTGATATGTTAAAGAGGCACCTCAGCCCTTTGTCTCAGGTTTGAAACCTGACACTGACATGTCTTGCTTGGCTTTCCCCAATGTGTGGGGAAACCTTCAGGGGCTGAGGAGGGGTGTGTTAGTCATGGATCTGAAGTTAGAGCTGGCATCTGTTGAGTGTCCACTGGATGCCAGACTCAGGGCCTGACACATGTTCTGCCCTATCTTTCCCCTCTCCTGGCAGAACAGGGAGCATCTGTGCAAAACCAATCCCCAGGCTCCCAATGCCATCCAAGTCCCTTACCTTCTGAGTTAGGGCAGAGCAGAAGCCAAGGACCAATGAGCTCAGGTTAGACCACTGGGTTCTCAGACTCAGAGGAAACAGATGAAATCAGCTTCCAGAATTTTGGCACCCAGATGTCCTGAGACATCACCGAGCTCTGCCACAGAGACTTAGTGGTCAAAATCAAAGATTCCCCTGCTGGAAGCCAGATTGGCCTGCTCTCCTGGAGATTCAAGCATCAAAAGTCTTTGGGCACTATTTCCCCCAGGTTCCTGTGCTGAACCAAGGTGCCTGAGGAAATGTGTTATCTCCTCCAGCTGCAGTGACACAGCATAAGGGACCCATGCAGACCATTGAGCATCTCAGACACTCCTCACACAGCCCCAAATGCTGCGCGGTTTTTCTCAGAGCCAATTTGAGGTATGACAGGGACACAGCTTGGCTTAAGATGCCCTCAGCCTAGCTCCCAGCCTGCTTCGGATTATTGGGCCCTTGCACCCAGACTGCCTAAAGCAGACTAGCATACATCCCCTGTGGTAGCGTATTTTCTCTTGCAGCCCAGCCCTGTGGGAGCAATACATCACAGGAGAGAGGAGGAAGCAGAAGCACAGGAAGTTAGGTAGTGTGCCCAAAGCCACACAGCCTGGAGCGAGGATGGCATTCTACACTCAGGCCACATTCACCCAGTAGAGTCAAACCCTTGCACATCTGCTTTCTGTCCAGAGCTAGAAAGCACCTGATGCCCCATGTCCACTAGCTCACACATCAATTCTTCACAGACCACAAATTCCATGTCCCCTCCTCCAAGAAGCCTGCCTGGGCTCTCTTCTCTTAACAGACAGGAACCTAAGGAGCTACATCTTAATTCTGCTCCTGTCCTTCAGTGCCTCCTACCCCAACCCCAGGCCTTCTTTGTGAGCTGGAGACAGGTCTGGACAAACCCCAAGATCTTCATGTCAGGGGGCCTGCCTTGTCCACCTCCTTCCTGTCCTTGGATTTCCTGGGAGAGTGCAGTGCCCATGTAAACACCGAAGGCAGCAGGAGACAAATCGTCAGTGAACTGTAAACAAACCTGTTCCAGAGATGAGGCACAGGCAAGAGATCTGGTCGGGGCTGAAGCCCTTCAAAGTTTACAGTGGGAAAAAGAATTATCTACAAGGATTGAGAAACTGTAAAGACAGTTGTTGATGGATGAACGAGTGAAGGAATGATACTGCGTACCTGGAGGATGCTGACAGTTACTGCAAACAGGCATCTAGGAGGTAAGGGCAATTAATCCAGGTCCGCTCCAGTCAGCATCTCTGTGTATGGTTCAGAAACTGCCCATCCCCAGTCTCCGTGTGCATGTTGGAGTCACCCCGGAGCTTCTATGAAAACTTTAGCATCTAGTGTTTCTCTACTTAGGGCCCAAGAGACCTGTGCTGGACCAAGGGGCCTGAGAGAATGTGATATCCCTCCAGCTGCAGCTATATAGCATAGGGGACCCATGCAGACCATCCAGCATCTCAGACACTGCTCACACAGTACCCCTGTGCTGCTGACTTCATCGTGCAAGGGGCAATGAGGCTAAGTAACCTGCTTCTGGCTTTCCCACATGTGCTTGTGACCAAGTCAATTCTTGTTGTCTCCTCCATCAGACCAGAGTCCTTGGAACAGGGACTGTCACCATCAAACCCAAAGGCCTTACTAAGGATGGTTTCCTTGCCCCCTGCGTCTGTTGTACTTTGTGTACTATGAGAAAGGAGCCACATATAGGATGTAGGGCCTGGCTTCCAGTCCAGACCCTTGGTCTTGCAGCCCTCAAGTATAAGGTGTAGGTCCTGCAGGCTTCAGGTGTCTCACCAAGCAAGAAGAGGTAAGTCAATGGTTCCACAGATGACCCCAACCAGAAGCATCACTCCAACGGGCCCATTTGAAAGTTCCAAACCTAGAGCCCAGCTCCTTCAGGAAGCATAGTAAGTGAGGGGTCCACTAAACATTATTTGTACTCCTATGCCTCTAGATTAGGAGACTACGAGAAGCCAAGACTCTGGACCCAATCCTGGGGCTATACTGCCTGCATTACCGGTCTAGCCCCTGCCACCTGAAGGCCGTGGGGAGATCTCTGCAAACTGGATAGAAACAAGAGCCTAATTGATTAGTGATGCTAGCCAGGATCAGCCAGGGGTGCTAACTGCCCTGAGTTTGGACACCCTGATTCCCTCATCACATAATGGGAATTAAACTGTCCATCAAATCTAGGAGATGGTGGCACAGGCCTTTAATTCTCTCACTTCGGAGGCAGAGGCAGGCAGATCTTTGAGTTTAGGGCAGCCTGGTCTGCAAGCAAATTCCAGGGCAGGAAGGGCTACCCAGAAACTTTTTCTCAAAAACCAAGAGAGAGAGAGAGAGAGAGAGAGAGAGAGAGAGAGAGAGAGAGTCTCAGAGACAGAGACAGAAGCAGAAGCAGAGAGACAGAGAGATTGACTCTCAAACTGTTCTTTAGAAAGAACAGGATATGCTGTATCTTGTCACAGAGGGTAACTATTCATCTCCAGCTTTGAACAAAGCCATAATGTAAGTGTCAGCATCTCTTCAAAGTCCTGGAGGAGCACAGGTGGATGAGGACAGGGTGGCCATTTCCCAAAGCTGATTGTTAGTTTCACACAAAGGGAGGCTGGATGCCTGGTGGGTCAAGCCAGGCCTGCCCCTGGAACCCTCACAGCCTCTGCTTGTTTCAGTTCATCTTAGATAGGAGTTTCTCTGACTGTGGTAAATGTATTCCTAGCCCCTAGGGGGTTTTTGAGAAAGCCACATTACTGTGACTGACATTAGTATGGTGTCCTCCTGTGTTTGTGGTTGGCTGATCAGTTCCCACCTCACCCACATAAGTGTACCCAACCACAGTGCACATGTAGAAGCCAGAGGAAAACTTATAAGAATTGACTTTCCTTCCATCATATGTGTCCCAGGACTTGAACTTAGATAGTCAGGTTTGGTAGCAGTCACCTTTACCTACTGAGTCATTTCTACACCCCAACTCCCTTTTGAGACAAGGTCTTGCTGCATCATTCTGGCTGGCCTGGAAATCTGTGTACACCAGGGTGGACTCGAACTTACAACAATCCTCCTGCTTCAGCCCTTCAAGCCCTACGACTGTAAATGGACAACCATAGCCAGCTAAACTACAAGCCATGCTTCTGGTCACAACCTAAGATCTGACCTTTATTACCTACTGAGCTCAGCTTCTGGTCAGACTCTGAGCCCTAATCTTGATTACACCTTGAGTCCTAAGTCTGTCACATACTGAGCCTTGCTCTTATTTACACACTGAGCCTTGGTCATGCTCATACACCAAGCATTGGTTTTAGTCACACACTGAGCTCCTTTTGTCTGGATAGTATTCTGAGCCCTGATCTTGATTATGCTCTGAGTCTCAACTCTGTTCAAACACTTCTCTCTGATTTTACACTGATCCTTGATCTCTATCACAGCCTTAGTCATGACCCTGGTCATGCAAGAACACCTGTCACAGATTGTGCCATGACTCTCTACATGACCCCTGGAGGTCACCAGGGCAGAGAGAGTCCTTATTCTCTTTTCCAGTGAGCCAGCTGAGGCTCTACAGCTGGGACTTGAGCCCTGGGTCTCAGAACCTCCCTTCCATCTGAGCCTCATGGAAGAAAGGGGAAGGGGAAGAGGGAAGCAAAAGAGGCTGACTCACCTGGAAAGAGACTAAAGACCCCTGATGACACCCAGGTTGGCCCTTCTGGAGCTACTGCCCATGAAGCTGGAGACAGAGAAGGTCCATCCATGGCTGGTAGCTGTGGGGAGACCTAATAGAGCCAAGGCTGCCGATAGGGCCAAACTCTAAGACACATACAGAGAGATAAGTGTCTCTGGACACCCTCGATTTTGAGGCCTTTGTGTGGGACAACCCATAGCAAGGCTTTGTGTGCTGGTGTGGAGAAAGAAAACAGCTCAGCTCCCCTGGAAAACTGCTTCTCCAGGACTTGTGCTCATGTGCAGAGTGTGAGAGTTGATTCAGCAGTGAAGAGCATCTACTCTTCTCAGAGATCCCAACGTCAGTTCCCAGCATTCAAACCAGACAGCTCGCCACCACAAGTAACTCCAGCTCTAGGACATCCAAAACCTTCCTCTGTAGATCCTCTGTACTTACATGCACGTATCTCCCTCAAAGCCAGACAGGCACACACATATACACACACCATTCACACACACATACCACATACACATACCAAACTCACATATGCACCACAAACACACACTCACACTACACACACACCACACACACATGTACCACATACCACACACACACCACACTCACAGACACACACACATATACACACAAACCATACACACATACACATCACATATCACACATACACCACATATTACACATTACAACACACACACACACACAATTTAAAAATAATTGAGAGACAATCAAAAAAATACAAACATTGGGTTGTTGGGTTTTTTTGTTTGTTTTGGGTTTTTTTGAACCTCAGAGTCTGGTGTAGAGTCCAGGAAGACAGTAAGATGTGCACAGTGCCCATTGTAGGGCTCCACAGGGCCTAAGGAGCCCCATTGTCAAATATACCATGATCCTCAGCAAGCTGTGGCCATAACACAAAATAAAATAGGGACCCTGAGCACCCTCAGCTCTGGCAGGTTAGAAGCCGGGCAAGCTGTCATGCTGATTTCAATTCTTCTTTACTCAAGCAGAGTTTGGATTCAGGATCCCAGATGGGGGAAAGCACATGGATTCTGAACTCTACCAGGCTCACTTTGACTGGCTGCCCATCATCTGATGCCCCCTCCCAGTCACTCCACTCTGAGTCTTGACTGTCAGTCAACCCCAGGGATTTGTCACCAGCCTTCCAGAAAGTGAACATCATGCCCAACAGCACCCCTCCTCCCATTTACACCCCTGTCCCTAGTGCCCCTGAAGGGTAATACCAGGGCATCTCTGCTCTGCACGTACAGCTAGACAATGAGCTTTGAAGAGCGGCTCCAGCTGTACTACTGGGACCCACTGTGCAGTCCCCGTGTAGGCTCAGCAGTCGTGATCCCAGGGGACCATCGGAGGCCAGACAGGTCTGAAATAGAAAGCCAGTCCAGGCTCTGCAGGGGGTTTGGCCAACTCTTGACCCTGGTCCAGTTCTACAAAGGGAGCTGAAGCCCAGCCAACTCAGGGTAGTACATGGTCCCCAGGACCAATGTACTGGAAGAGAAAGAAGCTCACAGTTTGCCCAGTAGTAGGCCTGGAGCTGCTTCTGCTTCATGCATGCCTAGAGAAAGCAGACCAGGCTTTGGCTCCACATGTGACTGGCAACTTGACAGAAGGGACAGCTCCAGGTCTGGCTCCTCTCTTTTTAACTATGTACCCTTGGACAGGTGACTTTACCTCTCTGGTTTGTCCTCCCGGAGAATAGAACCCAGCAGCTCCTTAGAAGGCTTAACGTTTGAATGAAGCCTAGCACCTGACCCATGCGTAACAGATACCACTGTGGGTGCCCCATTCTGCATTTGTCCGCCTGTCTGTCTGTTTTGTGAGACACAGTTTCTCTGTGTAGCCCTGGCTCTCCTGAAACTCACTCTGTAGACCAGGCTAGCCTTGAACTCAAAAGATCTGCTTGCATCTGCCTCCTGAGTTCTGGGAGTAAAGGGGTGAGCCACTACCACCCGACTTTATCCTGCACTTCTTGCTAAATGATGGACCCCTAGATTATGTTTCCAGATGGCAAGACACAACCCAGCAGTTGAGCAGAATCTCTCAACTTCCCCTCTTAGTGTCAGCACACCAAAATAAAGGCTTGAGAATTTGGGTTGCTCTCGGATCACCTTGCTCAGGATCATGGTGGGACCTCTTAAAGCCTTCTCAGCCCTTTCAAGGCCCGTTCAGACCCCAGGAAGCAAAAATAGCTAGGTGTCTTCTCCCCTTCTTGCAACGTCAGTGTTACCCCAGATACCTAGCAATGCCCCAGGGTTCCATCACACCTCAGCCGTCTCCCTTCTCCAGCCTCCCCTGCACCCACCCACGCACCTGGTCTGCCACCTATGACCTACGCACCTTGTCATCCCTCAGACAAAGTTCAGCAAGCACAGCAGCAGCCAAGAGCCCCACTGAGGCTATAGACCTCTGCCTCAGGGCTGCCCTGGTCCCTGAGCCTCCATGCCACCCTTTTCCTCAGGTCTGTATACCCTGCCAAGTGATAGGACAGGACCCACCCAGGTGCTTCCTGGAGGTGGAAAGGCACAGAAGAGGAAAGGCCAGCACACCCTTTCCTGTATTGTTCCAATGTAGAGACAGGGCAGGGATAGGAACTACGCACCCAGGCTATAGCCGGCTATCCCAGGCACTGAAAGCCTCAGCCACTGGCTGAGTGTAGAAGGAACAGGTGGGCACTGATCCCTAGGCAAGGATCATGGCTTTCTGGACCCACCTCTGGCCAACTTGTGAAATACGAGCTCCTCCAACCTCTAGCCCTTTTCTTGCTTGCCAATCAGAGCCTTGCCCACAGAAGCGACTTTGAATCCCTACCCCTCAGCCCTACAACCTAAAAGAAGCCTGAAACCTTCCTTCCAGAACCAGAAGTCAGTGCTGACCTAGGGAAGGCGGTCTGGCAAGCCATGGGCTCCTGCCCTTTTGGGGCTCAGTTTGCCCACGTGGGAAAGATGCAAGGAGAGTCTACTGATATTATGATGGGTGTAGACTAAGGCTGGGGGATTACACCCCTCTTCTAGAACCTTCTGTTCCCATAGGATCAAAGCCACCCCCTGAGCCCCAAAGGGCTGCTGAGACTCTGTGTGATAGTGACCACTCCCTCCTTCATCACGCTCTCCAGGTCTCTGCTCTGCAGACTATGCAGCTACCCCTACCCGGATGGCTTCCCTTCCCTCTGCCCATCCAGGCAGCCCCCTCCTGTGACACCTCCCTCTATCCACTCCAGAGCCCTGCCCTCACTTCTCCTCTGGGCTGGCTGGATCTACCACTAAACACCCACTTCTTCCGGTACTCTTTATCACACCCAGTGTGAGCTCTGTGGGCCCAGGGCTTCCTTCGCACAGCCCTCGTGGATCAGCGATGTCAAAATGGCTGCTCAGTGGGTGCTCAGGGAAGCACTGTGGTCCGATTGAAGTGGATGCTAGACATGAGGAGCAGAAGGTTAGAGGGAACTCCTGGCACAGCCTCAGCCCCAGAGACATTCAGCTCTTGCCCTGCCCAGAGACCATCCTCTGCCAGCCGTCTGTGGCTGCACCTGCCTGGATGCCCTAAGTCCCTGGCTGCTGGGGCAGGACCCACCTACCAGATCTTCCTTCTCTCAGAAACTGGCTGTTCTAAGACAACCCATAGCCTTGGGCCAGAAGCCAACCCTGCCCCCCTCCACTCTTCCTGGTCTGAACAGCTGTGGCTCACCCCTCTGTCTAGGGAAGGTGTGGTATCTCTGACCGCCCCCCCCCTCCGGCCCCTGCTCCTCCAGGCAGACAGGCCAGCAGGGGTGGGGAGGGAGACCGCTCCGCCCCCCCCCCCCCCCCCCCCCCCCCCGTGTCCCAAAACAGCCGGCTAGCCCGACGTCAGGCCCCGGGAAGGCACTGTCTGTTGGTCGCAGACCTAGAACTGTAGAGCCCAGGCTCATCGTAGAGGAAGGTGCGGCAAGAGTCGGTGAGTTCCCCAGGCACTGCTGCCTCCTGCACCCCCATTCACAGATCTGGGTATCTTTATCACCCAGTTGGGTGACTTAGGAAGAAGAGAAGGGAAGAGAAACAGTGCCAGGAAGCAAGCCCAGTTCACAGCCCTCTGCCACAGAGACAATCGCAGAGATGGAAGGGGGGAGGGGCCGAAGTGGCACACTCCCTGCCCCGAGGGGTTGCTTTCTGTTCTCCCAGTGACCCTCACCCACCTAGCCCACTCTGGATTTCATTCATGAAATTGATCACACACTTGCTGTTCATCTGCTGCTGAGTCCAAAGCCAAGGGCTCAGTTTCCACTCCTGTCAAGGAAGGCAGTGGGGTGGTCCCTCATACTGGGCTAGGAAATAGTGATCCAAGAAGTATCTGATAAGCTCTGAGTCCCTAGCTACTAGCACCAGGAGGGGACAAGGCTTGGAGCAGCATCTACTTTCCTTACAGGGGACCACGTCTGCCCACCCCTGGCTCAAGGCCTCTGATCTAGCCCAGGTCCTTCCTCTACCTCTTTAGGAGTGGGGAAACTGAGGCCCATCTCTAGATTTTCTGCTCAGCCCACAACAGGACCTCCCAGCCGATATGATGCTTCCGGGCTGAGCTTCCCTGATGTAGCTGCCCTGTGAGAAGGCTGTAGAGCAGGGTCCCGAGGGGGCTGGCTGGCTGGGAACTGGCTGATGGCCAGAGTGGCTGGCGGGGCAGACGTGGAGCAGCTGGGTAGCCTCAGGCCGAACTGAGACAGGCTGGTGGAGGGAAAGCATAACCTGCAGGGGTTACCTGCCATAGCCTGCCTCTGTGTGCTGCCCTCAGCAATAGGCTGCCAGGGGCTTCCCTCCCCTCAGGGGCTGCCTGGCTGTGTCTGCTGAGCAGGTCTTTCTGCCAGCACAGTCACAATGAAGGGAGACGTGCTTCCTCCTGGGAGCCTTCAGGGGATTTCTTCAAGCCTGCACAAGGCAGTGTGAGATAGGCTTGGCTATGGTTACCCCAGAAGGCCAGAGGGGTCTTTCCTGTTTGTTGTTTTGAGACAAGGCCTCAATCTATATCCCAGGCTGCCCTGAAACTCTTTTATTAGCTTTGTGGCTTCATAGCTTAGGTTGACCTCAAAGTTGCAGGGATTCTCCTGTGTCAGTTTTCAAGTGCTAGCTTTAGAGAGTGTGTGCATCAGACCCAGATCCAGTGGGGGTGGGGGTGGGGAGTTGTTTTGTAGTTCTTTGGTTGGTTGGTTGGTTGATTTTTAGTTTTTGAGACAGGGTCTCATGTAGCCCAGGCTCACTGTTTCTCAGACCTCCCAAATTCTGGGATTGCAGGTGTGTGCCTCTATGCCCAATTCCAGAAGGGGTCTTTCAGAAGCATCCATTTTCAGTCTCCACCGCTGTCCTGACACAATGCAGAGGCCACCTAGGCTATACCCTCACTAGTTCCAGTCCAGTCAGATACCACACAAAAACAAGGAGGCAGGTGAACATGACAGGAACTGCTGCACAGAGCATGAACTAGGGAAGGAGAGTGTTCCAGCAGTGCCCCCTGAGGAGGTGAAGTAGGTCCAAAGATGTCTGAGTAAGACTCCTTCCATAGGTCTAATCAAAACCAAGGCCACCATGTACCAAGGTTGCGCTGGCCTTCTACAGAGTATTGGGCCACACGGTGACTACCTTGGGGCTTGGAATGTGTCTGTCCAGCCTTCCCCCACACTATTTTCTTCGATGGGTCTCCTGGCCCTGCTTCCAACACAGCTGTGAGCTGTATGAGGAGGGACCACCCCAGCCTAAATCCCTTAAGACCCCAGTGCTGGGGTTTGAGCCAGATCTAATGCCTGCAGAACTCTCAGTTCTACATGCAGTCTGCAGGGGACAATAGGAGACTGAGCCAGTCCTCCTCTGCAAAGGAGAACCATCACAGGGCAGGCAATGGGCCTGGGTTGCTGTGCTCTCAGCTTCAACAGAGCTTGTACCTGGGGATTAGACAGCGCAGAGGTCAAACCTAGTATTTCTACCCCTATTATATGACACTGAGCATCAGAATGAGCCTCTCTAGGCTCCAGTCTCCTCACAGCCAAAATGGGGTCAGCAGAACCGACTTGGGGTTCCCTTGGGAGGGAGAGGGGTTAGTGAGATCTTTGGAGGTATTTTCATAGGGACCAAAGAATTGTGGCATTATATCTTTTTCCTCAGGGAGGGTATCCAAGGTACCAGGGACTTAAGGTGGTTCAGGGAGTGTTGTGTGGGGCACTAAGTGGTTTACATCAGGTGACTTAGGCACAAGGAACAGAGTATGCAGGCTCTAACAGGCAACCCAGGCACAAAGAACAGCATGCCTGAGATGGAGAACAGTAGATGCAGAGACCATGTGCACCAGGCACTTAGAAGAATTAAACAGTTGCCCCATCCCCCCACCCCTGTACATCTCAGCAGCCCCTAGAAAGGCTGAATTGACAAACAGGGTGCCATGGACTGGGAAAGCTGTAGTTGTCTAGGCTAGAGGTGAGCAAGGAACCAGCATGGCAGGGAGACCTGGGAACAGCAGGACCCCCAAGTGTGACCAGGTGTGATCTCCCAGAAACGTGGAATTTCTGTTAGTCCCATTCCCAAGATCTCAACTAAGTTTTTCAGATGGTGACTTTGGGGAAAGTCAGCAAGATACAACCCAGGTCCTATTCACAACAGTGTTCTGTCCACTCCCAAGAGAGCTGTGTTATGGGGTCTTAAGGTCCTAACCGAGCCTCAGAATGCTGCCAGGTGACTCAGGGAAAGTCAAATCTCTATGCTGGACTAAATGAGGGGGACCCAAAGGGCAGTTCAAGCCAACTGAACACAGTTGTTCCTGGATCTAAAGTGGGTGCTACAGAGTCCAGCACAGTAGTTCACACATGTTAATCTCAGCTCTTAGGTAGCTAAGACAGGAGGATTGCTGTGAGTTCAAAGCTAGCCTATGTTTACATAGTAGCTTCCAGTTTGGCCTGGACCAGAATGTGACTGTCTCAAAAATCATAATTAGTAATAAAAATAAACAAGCAGGTGCTCCCCTAGCCATGGCTCTCTTGGCCTTAGAAGAACCATGTGGGTCTTTATTCGGTTACACTCTAAGCCCTGGCAGACTTGTACATACACCTGTGACTTCAGAGTCCTCAAGAACCTCCCAGTTACTGCAACTAGCCCCCTGCTCCCTATATGGCTCTTGGTCCCGCCCAACACGTATTGGGTCCTTAGGGTCACGACCCTAGGCAGATGGCTTGCCTCTCCCATAAAAGTTGCTGCCGCCTTGGGACTGTGGAGGATTCAGACTCCTGCCCAGCCAATTCCTAGAGCACCTCAGTGCCTGCCCCTCCCAAGCCTGGCACAGGAAGTCAGGTGAAGCAGGATCTGGAGCCACCCTATAGCTTCCTGGTCCCATGTGGAGCCAGGCAGGTCAGCCAATCTCCAGAAGAGCATTGGTGGGGCCACTAGACAGCCAAGGAGCCATATGCAATCATCAGGATGGGTTTGGGCAAAGCCTAAGGAAAAGCAAGAGCCAAGGCAAGCCACTCCCCACTCACAGGTTAAGGAGAGAAGTAGCCATGGCCCCTGGTGACCAATAGGGAATCCTACACAAGAACGTGCCACAGCCTTGTGCTCAGAGCTGTGAAGGACAGAAGTAGCCACTCCCATCACAGTTCAGGGCATGGTATATCAACATGACCTAATGGGAGGGTGACTTAAGAAGTTCAATCTGTCCCTGGGAGCTTTCTGAAATCTCTGAGAAATCCTGGGCTGGCTGACATGGCCACTCAGGAGCCTTCAGCATGCTCACTGTAACTTACAGCTCTCTTGTGGGTGATATGGGCATTTCCCACTGAACCGCAGAACACCTCCAGGTCTCTCTGCAGCACTCCCTTCATTTATGTAGGTTCCCAGAGTCTTGACTCTACAAGATGGAGTGAATCCCAAGGGTTCAGGTGGAGATGAAGCACTCTCAAAGCAGACAGTTCCATGGGGTGTGGTGGTGTGCTGGGGTAGGGACAAACCCAACAGTCCGGGTGACTTCGAAGGGCTTCCTGGAAGAAGTGTCAGCCTTGCTCAACAGGTGGATAAGGAAGGTACAGTTGGAGGCAAAAACCAGTAACAGGCCCCCCTGCTCCACCCTTAGAGGAGCCCTGAGGGTTCTGGGAAGGGAAGCAGTGGTGACAATGAGTGCTAGGAAAAGACGCCAGCCTTGCTCTGCCTTTGGCAGGACGGTTATTGTGTGCTGGGCTCTGACAGCCCACAGCCCCTAAAGTGTTCAGAGTGGTGAGAAGGTACAGCATACAGCATCATAGAAGTAGCAAAACCGTTGAGTGAGGAGCAGAAGGCCAAGTTGGAGGGACACCCAGAAGCTGGGAAGGGATCATACCCTCAGAAGGGAGAGTTTCTAGCAGGCAAGAGCCTTGGCAGCAGGGGAACACTAACCCCGGTCGAGACCCAGCCTCAGGCCCCTGGGGAAAAGCAGCTGCACAACCCCTCTGAAGGCTGTTTGTGTGTGATCTGGGGGACCTAGCCCACCACAGCCTGCCCTCAGCAAAGCCTCAACTGGCCTATAACATGAGGGTTCTGGCTCTAACCTCCTGGAGGGAAGAAAAGAAGTTAGCAGGACCAAGCAAGCTTCCACCATCTATGCTTGCTCTTTGCAATGGCCCACAGCAGACTTTTCTGCCCCAAAGCAGTGGAGGCAGGGAGGGTGGCAAAGAGGCATAGTGGCCCCAATAGAAACCTCCTTCCTGGAGGAAGGTGTGGCTGTCAGACTCAGACAAGTCTCTGTGACCTGCTTGCTGGCAGCCTCCCTCTTCCTCAACAGCCAGGTTTGTGCCTCTCCTTCCAGGCTTCCCCAGTATACACATACACACCCTCTCCACTAGGATTGGGGAGTCTGGGAGTGATCACTTAAAGATGCACTGAGGACTTCAGTGTGAGGGGAGGTTGGAACTAGGGGAGCACTTGAGGGAACATCATGGGTACAGAGGTGCAGACCCAACAGAGGGGGTAAGAAGGAAGGGAGGAAGAAGGATCACACGCCCAGCGTGAGACACCTGAACAAAACCAGAGCTTTATGAACAGGACAAGGTCTTAAAGGGGAGGAGGATCACTATGTAACTATAATCAGGGATCAGGGACCAGTATGCAACTATTCTGGACCAGGGTCCAAGTGATCAGGGTTCTGTCTGGGTATCCGAGTACAACAGAGACATATGTCTAGGAAAAAGAACCATGCATGCAGGATCAGGGCTCAAAATGTACCTGGGTCAGGGTGTGACAGAGATTGACCTTATTGTGTCTACGGGCTTGAGGGTCTGTGTATATCAGACCCAAAAGAAACGTGGGGCCAAATGGCTATCTGTGGTGCCTATTGGCATACCAAGGTGCATGCTGGCCTTCAGGCTCTCTCAGAATCACAAGTACCTGTTCCAGAGTCCACATTGGCATTCTGGCTCTTTTCACTCCACCCCTCCCCTAAACTCCAGCTCAGGGGCTTCCCCGCCCCGCCCCCGTCCCACCTCATGCCCTCCCTGACTTTCCTTCTCTTTGGTCTTCATCTCTTGGTCCTCTCCCCCCCCCCCAGTCTCCTCTACTCATTCTCTCTTTATCTTCTTCTCTCCTCTCGACCCTCCACCCCCGCCCTCATTTCCTTTTGTGCCCTGGTCCAGCCTGCTGGCCATGTTCAGTTTGCTACTTTCTCTCTTTGCTCTGGATTCTTCCAGATACCTATGGCTGTGCTGTCCCTCACATCTACAATAAAAACCTTTTCCTCAACCATACCTTGGAGTCGCACCCTTGGTTTATACACCTGGTGCTTCAGAAACCCTCAGTTACACAGTGTATAATAATTAGGATCAGGGCTCGTTCTATCTCTGGGATCAAGTCTCAGTGTGTAATTAGGATCTGGGCTCAGAGAGGGATCAGAGCTCTTACAATAAAACAATGAGAGAGAGAGAGAGAGAGAGACTGAGACTCTTTATGTAGCCCTGGCTAGCCTACAACACTATGTAGACTAAGCTGACCTCCATCTCAAAGACATATGCCTGCCTTTACCTCTTGAGTACTGGAATAAGGGTGTGCACCACCACCACACCCAGTAGAGCGCTCAATGTTTGACTAAGGTTGGGCTCAGAGTGTTACATGAATGGAGGTTTCTTGTGTTACTGAGATCAGGGCTCAGTGTGTGAGCAAGCTCCCATCTCAGAGTGGGACAGGAACCAAGGTTCATTGATTTTACTGAGATCATGGCTCAGTGAACAAGTTTTAAGATTTACTGTGATAATCAGTTCAGGACGCAGCTTTATTCAAAGTGAGAATTCAGATTCTTGGAGCAGAGCATCAATATGCCTGCCTCCCTCCTTCCTCACATGACTGGACTCTGGGGTATCCTGAACATGACTCCTGGCTCTCTCAAGGCTCAGGATCCCCAGAGCCCCGCCACTGGGCCGCTGTGTTCCCAACATTTCAATCACATTTCTGGTGATCACAGATGGCCCTGGGGAGTCTGAGGAAGCAGGACCCTGAAGGTTGGCTTCACCCTGGGACTGACTCCCAGAAGGAGATCTGTAATGTTTATTACAAGTCTCTGATTGTGACACTCACCCAAGGCCAGAGCCTAAGGAGAACCCATAAAGAACAGTCTGTCCTTGCTGGCTTTGCCGTCTTTTCTCCCAGCATTTTCTTAGCTGTAAAGTAAGAACCCATCACTCGGGAGGCAGAAGCAGGCGGATTTCTGAGTTCAAGGCCAGGCCAGCCTGGTCTACAGAGTGAGTTCCAGGATAGCCAGGGCTACACAGAGATACCCTGTCTCAAAAAAACCAAAAAAGAAGAAGAAAAGAAAAAAGTAAGAACCCATCAAGTGGTACCTCTCTCCTTCCTGGGAACCGTCTGTGTCCTTGATCCTAAGGTACAGCCCATAGCCCCAAAATGCCAGGTCTTACTTCACACTCCCTCTCAACCACAGAACACCTTTGCTGCTTTCTGCCTGGTGCCTTGGAACCATAGGGCCATAGGAAGGTCATACAGTTACTCAGCAAACACTTTCTGCCTAGAGGGGTTTGTGTCCTGGGCAGCACAGAGCTCCTCCTAGAAGCCTCAAGGTGGTAGATATTCAGGTACAGGACTCTGGGACAGGAAGGCATGCCGGATGACTTCAGCAGGCAGTGATCTCTCTGAGCCTAAAGATAGAGGTGGGCACCAGCCCTGTCAGACCCTTCCCTTCAAAGTCAAAGCTGAAACTACCCTACTAAGATAGACATTGGACTCTCATCCCCTACCCTGTGGGAAGCAAGACTTGGTGGCTTGTTGCAGGTTGCAGTGGCCAGAGGGAACCTGCTGCCTGAGGCCATGTGGTTGAGCCCTGGATAGTGCTTGGGCTGTTTACATCAGCCAGCCAACAAGAGTGCTATAGGGAACCAACCTATGGGTGGGGAGGGTCTTCATGTGCCCTGCAGGGGGGTGGGGCAGTGGGCACCAGCCATGCTTTATGTGCAGCTCTCATCCTTGTCTCTTCCCAGAGGCTCCTTTCCCCTGAAAACCCCCAAAAAATGTCCATATTTGGAGGGTCAGCTAGCTGGGGTGGGGGTGGGATACTGTTAACCCTTCCTCTTTAAATAAAGGGATAAATCAGAGCAGAGTTAAACACTATGACAGGAACATAAACAGTGGGTGGCTCCAGCCCAGCCCCCTGCTTGCCCCACGCCACCCTGCATGGAGTCCAGTGTTTATTTGACTCACACTGGAGGCCAGGCAGCTAGGCAGCTTCTGCTGGGACCTGCCTCCTGGCTCCAACTCTCAGCCCCTATACAGCCTGCTGAGCACCCATTCTCCAGGGAAGGTCCAGAGTGGTGATCTGGAGCTGGCCCCAGAGAAGGTAAGGATAGACCAGTGCCCATAGGCTGAGACCTTGACAGTGGGTGTGGGGTAGGGCTGTAGCTGGCAGTTTCTAGTCCCCATGTGGGCTAGCTAGTCTTAGTCCCAGCAGAACTGGTTCATCATCCACCAGCTATGTCTGCAATGCTCCCAGAGGCAATGGGATTCCAGTGGCATAGAGTAGAAAAGAAAGCATTAGTAGTTAAGAGACTTCCCTGAGGAGGTGCAGGGAGGACGTGTAAGAGCTAGCCCTGAATTCGCATAGCAACCCCATGTGTTGGCTTTCCTCTGGAGTTTGAGGACAGTCCTCCATGCAAATTTTTGTCTGTCCAGCAAGTTCGGTTGGTCTCTGGAACCTCAGCATCTTGCTCCATTCTCTCAGGACAGTGTCTGGGTGGAATGGATAGAGCTGAGCCAAACAAAAGCATGTGTTGGGGAATGCCAGATCCCTGCAATGACTACCTCTGCTTGCTTCCAGGCTTGGTGTGCACTGACCACTGCCATGTCCTCTGAATTGTCTATGAGACCCCGGGAAGCTGTGCTCCCCAATACCACTGCAGCAGCATGGGTCAATGGAAGTGCGTCAGAGATGCCCCTGTTCCACCTATTTGCCCAGCTGGATGAGGACCTACACACCACCTTCCCCAGCCTGTGGCTGGCACTAATGGTTGTGCATGGCACCATCTTCCTTGCTGGGCTGGTGCTCAATGGACTGGCGCTGTATGTCTTCTGCTGCCTCACGCGGGCCAAGACACCTTCGGTCACCTATACCATCAACCTGGTGGTGACTGACCTGCTAGTGGGCCTGTCCCTGCCCACACGCTTTGCTGTCTTCTACGGTGCCCCCGGCTGCCTGAGGTGTGCCTTCCCTCACGTCCTGGGCTACTTCCTCAACATGCATTGTTCCATCCTCTTCCTCACCTGCATCTGTGTGGACCGCTACCTGGCCATAGTACAACCTGAAGGCTCTCGTCGCTGGCGCCAGCCGGCCTGTGCCAAGGCTGTGTGCGTCTTTGTGTGGCTGGCAGCAGGAGTCGTGACCCTGTCTGTACTGGGTGTGAAGTCTGGAGGACGATCGTGCTGCCGTGTCTTTGCTCTGACCGTTCTGGAGTTCTTACTGCCACTGCTGGTCATCAGCGTGTTCACAGGCCGCATTGTGTGTGCACTGTCGAGGCCAGGCCTGCTACGCCAGGGTCGTCAGCGGCGCGTGAAGGCCATGCAGCTGCTGCTCACGGTGCTGGTCATCTTCCTAGTCTGTTTCACACCTTTCCATGCCCAACAGGTGGCTGTGGCACTGTGGCCCAATGTACCGAAGCACACCAGCCTTGTGACTTACCATGTCGCTGTCACCCTCAGCAGCCTCAACAGCTGCATGGACCCCATTGTCTACTGTTTCATCACCAGTGGCTTCCAGGCCACTGTCCGAGGCCTCTTCTACCAGCGTGGAGAAGAATTCAAACCTAGCAGTATGGATGTGGTCAGCATGCACAAGAGCACCAAGGGCTCAGCCCCCATTCACATCCTCAGCATTGGTTCTCACACCCTCACCCAGCCTTTGACCAACGGGCCTGAGCCATAGGCAGCAATAGTCTGCCAAGGGTCAAAGGTCAAGGCTCTGGGAGGTTACCAGCCAGATGCATCATGGTCCTGGACAGCAAGTTGATTTCCTGTTGATTCGTCGGATATGGCTGTCCAGTGTGTTATGCTGACAAACTGAGCCCACTGTGCTGTGATTGATTAGCAATGTCTGCAAGGACTCCAGATAAAGTATAATGGTATGAATGCTGGATGCTTGCCTTTCCTATGGCTGTGTAGTATCCACTGAACACTCAAAAAGGTATCTAGGAGCTGCTCCTAGCCTCCGTTATTTGTTCCCTGAAGAAGTTCCTCCGGAGAAAGTACAAAGATCAGTGTTCTGATGACTCCCAGGAGGGTTAAACCCAACCAGAAGAGGAATCTCCACTACAGGCAGATGGAGAAACAAGAGTAGAAGGTCAACGTTTGGGGCACAATATTGTTAGGTTCAGAGAGTGGAGACATCCCAGGCCTCTGTGAACTACACCACAGGCCAGCATAGCAATTCAAGGTGGCCTTCTGTGTACCAGGAGTTGGACTTGGGTATCTGGTTGACATTTGAACCATTGCAACCCCAAATGAAGAGGTTAGTTTTAGTTGTATTCTTGTGTGTGTGTGTGTGTGTGTGTGTGTGTGTGTGTGTGTGTGTATACATGCACACAGAGGGGGAATTGACCGAGACACCACCACTGGATTATAGTGGGTTCAATGCCAAGACTCAATCTCACAGTCTCCAGCATCCCAGCTTTTCTATGGCTACCTCCCAGACTCCAAAGACCCAGCCCAAGAATAGTACTGAACCCACTGACCACTGCCCCAGACTCTGTGTAGCCACAGCCCTGTCCAGTGGCTACCTCCTGTCTGTATACCTGAGAAGCTGGGAACAAAATCAAGGCATTCTTTTCCACCACTAACCACCAGCAAACCCTTAGTAGAGGCTTCTCTTGTGCCTCATACTGAGGTTCCTCCCCAAACAATAGGTCATAATGAGCCAGAGACCCCAGACTCCATCCTAAGGAGTCTCTCAAGTTCCCATAGGCTACTCATGACTCTCCCAGGCACCCCCAAGCCTGTGTCCTTATGATTTGAGGCATGATGTCCCTCTGACCATTATTCCTTTCTGTGCTATGAGATCCACTTAGATCTCATGGAGGTCAGAACTGTAGGCAATGGCAAGGAAGACTGGCAGGGCAATGGCTTGCTTAGAGATCAATCCAAGGTTACCCCTCTGGGAACCAGTGATCACAGGGAACTACACGAGCCCATTTGGCTTCAAGTGTTCTTTCCAAGCATGCTCCAGTCCTCTACTCCAACCCCACTGTTCCATGCCACACCAACCAATCTGTTATCTCTGCCCTTTCCCATCCCCACCAAAGCTCCATATTCTGGTTCCCTGTTGTCATCATTCTAATTCACACTAAAGAGTGAATGACTAGACTCCTTGCTAAAGAATTTGCAATTATTCTGGTACAATCCTTTCTAGAAGAAAGGGATCCCTAAAGTAGATGGACAGATTCCCCTCCTATCCCTAACGACCCAGGGCCTGGGAAGCTTCTCAGCCTTAAGAGCCTTTGGTGAAGGGTTTTGAGGGCCTAGGCAGGAGTTTGCCACCATTCAAGCCAAGAGGACTAGCTACCACCTCAGGGGTCAAAAGCCAGGCTTAGGACCATTCTCCTACCTCTAAGAACTTAGACAGCCTCTCTTGAGGCTGTGGGGCCTCAGCTTTCCCACACCCCACTCCCTGTTCCTCTATTTGGAGATGGAGAGTGGATTTTCAGGGCAAGGCATCTTGAGTGGTCTCCCTGGTCTTGGGAGGTCAGAATGTCACCATACTTCAGAGATAATACGGCTAACAGTTTGTCCAGGAGGGCTTTGCTCAGACCCATGGTGCCCAGGCTATGAGGTCTTGGTGACCAGTCTCTCTTCCCTCCCCAGATTTTCAAAACACCAATGACGTGAAATGTGTATTTATAGCCGATGTAAACAGCATCTTTCGCTAGAAGTCCTGGCCCTAAATTAACACTGTTTATTTTCTCTGTGCCTGGCTCGGCGCCCAGCTGGCAGGTGGGGGCTGATGGGGACACCCAGCCTAAGGGTACCTGTGTGTCCCTCAATCTCCTCTCACTGTGGAACACCCAAGGAGGGAGTGGAGAGATGGATGAGCAGCTAGATGCCTCACAGTGACTCACCAGGTCCTTAAGGTGTAACCTAGAGGCTGGGGGAGCATTGACCTATCTATGGGCCTACTAAGTGCCTGGAATCCATTCTCTCTGCCCTTATAGGGGAGGGTGCCCACTTCAGTTCATTGATGGGAACGCTGTGTCTGGGAAGGTTCTGCTTGGTCCTCTGGTACCCAGCTTTTATCTCTCAAACAGCCTGACTGGCCTTGGCCCTGGGAGGCTCAGAGGAGACAGGGGTGCAGGGAGGGACTTTGGCTGTACAAGGCTCATCATTCTTCCTGTCTGGCACCCTAGAGCAGCCGGAGGCGTCTAGAGGTAAATATTAGGGACTGTTTAGATTAACCTCCATTAATAGCAGGAAATGTCACCTCGGATGCCTGCCCTGGCTTCCTGTGGGCCTGAGGCAGGGCTAGTCCAGCTCACACTGATGGCTTGCAGAGAATTGCTCCAAGGAATTCCAAGCTCACACCCTCCACACCCATTCTCCCAAACTCAAGGTCACCTTCTGGAGTGAGAGGGTTCGTCCTCCCACAGCTCCCTGAACCTTACTCTCACTTCCTAGGGGGATCCTGGACGCTGGGTATGAACAAAAGAAGGAGACATCACCTGGCTGGTTGTAGGTACCACCACATATCCTCTGGGCTTGGTTCTCAGAGGAGAAAAGTGAGGTTGGAAAAACAAAGAGATAAAGCAGTGCCCTCCAGTGTCATGCAAAGACTGGACTGGAACTCTTCACACAGACCATGCCCCAGCCAGGACCCACATACACAGAAGCTGCTGAAAATGTGGGTCTGACCATGGAGGCAGAGAGCTAGATCCCCTGAATGCCAGCAATGGTCACTTGGCCTCAGAGCAAGGTATGGGGGCAGGGCAGAAAGGGTGAAAAGGCCCCTCCTCCCAGATCACATTCTCTTGGGTACATCTTCCCTACTCCAGAGTCCACAGGACCTCATGGCCTGGGAAGACCCCAAGATTATTCAGTCCACGGCGCTTCCCTGCTTGTGGGCCCCCTCTGCCTCCACCCCATCTCAAGACAGTTCTACTCACAATATTGCCAATACCTCCTGAGCACTTACTATTCTGGGGGCCACCTCCCTCCTTTGCCTTGCTCCCTGAGGTCACTTGTGCCCAGACCCACTCCTCCCCAGTCACCTCCCCAACTCTCACCCCATCAACTTTACTGTCTATCACTAACCACCCTAAGATCTTCTGATCCCATTGTCCCACACTATGACATCTTCCTGTACCCTGGTACTGGTTGGTAGCTTGCTGGCGCAACTGGGACCAGGCTTGGGTCAGCCCATGACAACAGTGAGCCCGGTTATAGGAGGGCTTCATGGCAAAGAAGAGGCCCTCTGCCTTAGTCCCCTTCCCCATCAGTTTCCTCATCTGCAACAAGAACTCAAGTTCACTGGCTCCCATCCCCAGCAAGGGGTGGAGGGAGCCTCCAGAACCACCAAGCCTGCTTCCTCTTTGCCCACCACCTGGTATCAGATCTTATTAGAGACTTAAATGGGAAATGTTCTGTAAATGCTCTCTCTGTTCAACCCTCTGGTCCCTTCCTCTGTTAGCCCTTGGGCTCCTTAGGTCTCAAGTGGTAGGGTTGTAGATGAAGCCCACCTTACCCTGAGAGGAAGTCCAATCTGTCATAACCTGAGGAAGTCAGCAGGCACAAACAGAGTCTAGGCTGGTCATAATCTGGGCAGGGTTGGGCCCTGCCATATTCCCTGTACTGACCCATCAGTCTCTTGGCAATACTGGGCTCTCTAGGTTGATGACATAACAGTACTTCTGGGTTTGGGGCAGTCTTTATATTTTACATGGACTGGGTCCACAGACCACCAATTCACAAGGGACAAAGTGGAACAGGCACTGGCCACCAGAGCCTGCTAAGCTGGGATGGGGCTCTGAAGAGCTGGGACTAGGGTCACCATTTTCCTGCTCCTCATCTGCTGCCCACACGAAGTCCATCATTTCTTGATGGCAGTACCCAGGCTTCTAAGAAGATCGTGAGCCGACAGCTTCAGCGCTTGTCGCTTTATTCAGCAAAGGAGGCACCTCAGGTTGGGGAACAGGAACCAGGTCCCAGTAGGCTTCAATTCCTGGCCAGAGCAGGGCTGCCACCTCTCACCTCTGCATAGCAAAGGCATCCAAACCTACAGTGATGAGATGTGGCAAGCCTCCTCACCCCAATGTCCCATGATGTCAAGCTCTTGTCTGTGATGGGGAGCCTCAAGCCTTTGAGCTTCCTTCCTCATCCTTCCTAGAGCAAAGACATGGGGTTATATCAGGGAAGTTTCCAGAACCCTGCTCCAGAGTTCACAGCCTCATGAGGACAGGTATCCAGAGAAGATCCAAACCAGGAGACAGGGTATTCCACTTTCCTGCCAATTGCTCACATTCTCTTAAGGTCTTCTTCTGATCTTTAGTGGACTCTGTCTACGTTAAAGTGAGGATACAAGAATAAGTGAGAGAAGCCAGCCAGTGGTGGCACACACCTTTAATTCCAGCACTTTGGAGGCAGAGACAGGTGGATTTCTGAGTTCGAGGCCAGCCTGGTCTACAGAGTGAGTTCCAGGACAGCCAGGGCTACACAGAGAAACCCTGTCTTGAAAAAACAAACAAACAAACAAAAAGAATAAGTAAGAGAATGTGCTCCTGGTCATTTGAATATGTATGTACCCATGTATAGATACATATATAATGTATATATGTTTGAAAGTGTATTGTGATTCTGTACTTATATATACATAGATGTGAGTTTGCATGCATACACCTATATATGCATGTATGTACAAGTATATTTGTATACCATGTGTATGTGTATGCATAGTTTTAAGTCTGTGTGTGCATGTATGTATACATATATATGTGTATGACATGTGAGTCTATATATAGGGATGTTAATCTGCATATGTGTCTGCGTGTATATATGTGTATGTGTGTACATGTATGAGTCTGCATATACACAGGTATAAATCTATATGTGTGTATACATGTATATATGTATATATATGCATATGTGTAAGTCTATGTGTACATGCCTTTGCATATATGTCCGTGTGTCAGTGTGCATGTGTGTGCATATGATGGTTGTCATGGCTGTCAACCTGAAAGGGTATGGAGTCACCTGGGAGACACCATGTCCAAAGAGGTTTAATTGAGAAGGGAGGCCCACCCTCAGAGTGGGTGGCACCTTCCTACAGATAGCCCAGATAAGGAGGTCTGAGGAAAAGGCAGAGCTGCTCACCTTCTTGTCCTTCTGAATGGGTTTAAAGCAGCACCATTAGAAAGAAACTTCTCTCCACTCTGGCTGGATTGATAGGCAAGGTCTCTTGAGGGGCAGGACCCTGCTTCTGGCACCAATTTTCTGTGTTAGTTCCTTTCCATGTTGCCATAACTCAACAGCTGACAAGAAGCACTTTAAGGATGCAGGTAAGCAGCTACAGGTGCTTGCATGCCAGCCTGAGAGAACTGAGTTCCATCTCTACTTCCCACCAAGTGACAGGAGAGAACCAAATCAGAGTTGTCCTCTGATTGCCACATGTGTGCCATGGCATGTTCACACCTTCACTCTCCCACACACAATAAGTAATAAATAAAAATATTTTAAAAGAAGCAGCGAAAGGGTTTATTTAAGGCTTATAGTTGTAGAAGAGTGCCCAGCATGGTGGCAGGAGCATGAGGTGGTTAGTCACATTGTGTCTGCAGTCACGGCACCTGTGTGTGTAATAAGTCTGTGTGTCAGCATACATGAGGGGGCATGTGTATACATGTGCACATACGTGTGAGTCTGTGTGCCAGTCCTTGGTATTCCCCATTTAATAATTAGTGATTGGTTTGAGCTGCTTAAGAGAGCAGGGTTATCCCCAGGAAAGCCCAGCCCATTCACTTCTTCATTCCGTCTCTACTCTTAGGCTATGCCTCATGCCTCATGTAATATGAGGTCTCACTCCCAACAGAACATGTATACACACACACACACACACACACACACACACACACACAGTGGTTTCTGTGATAAAGTCCTCAGCTGGCACTCAGCCCACACGTCAGAGGTGGTCAGAGATAAAAGAGCAGTTCCCAGGTCCCAGGCTGGGTACAAGATGGCTGAGCTTCATCCTGATTTGAAATAGATCTTGAGTGAGGCCAACTCCTAGCCTTGGAGACATTTGCAGCAGGGTATCTGTGTCCCGAGGCCACCAGGTGGCGCTTGCTGGCTAGGAACAGGTGTCAGAAGTCCTGACAGCCATTCTGAGGAGCCTGCTTCCCACCACCTGAGTTACCTGAGGCACTGAGTCTGGAGGACAGGAGCCTTTGCGCTCAGCCAACTGCAGGGCGGGTCCTCCCCTATAGGGGACAAGTTCAGGAAAAGGGCAGAGCCTTCACCATTTTTTGCTAGAGTCCTGGGAGGACATCCTCACCATATGCTTGTCCTCTTGAAGGGCCTCACTGAGAGTGGCACAGTGGGCACACACCCTCACCACTCCCTCAGCTACACAGCTTGGGTCCTGAGCATCTACACCATGTCCTCATCTGTGCTGATGGGAAGTATATGGACAGTCATCTCTGAATGTGCCCTTCCCTGCAGACGGGACCCTGAGCTCAGCTCAGGTGGAACGTCCATCCATGAGGACTTCTGTCAGGAGGCAAGCACCGAGACTCTCTTGGAGGAGCATCCAAAGGCCACACTTGAAGAGCAAGATCTCAGCACAGCACAGCAAGCAGATGCATAGAGACAGGGAAACAGAGAGGATGCCTTGGCTTTTGATGAGGGGCTGGGGACTGCCCTGGGGTGTGATGTGAGGCTTGAGCAGGGTAGAGGCTCTCTGACCCAGGGATAATGAGCCTGACCTCTGGCTCTGGCCTCAGTTACCCTCAGACTGATGCTCTTGCCAGCCTGTTGCCTGGCATGTAGACATGCAGTGCCTGGGAGTGGAGAGAAAGAGAGCTGTCCTTTTGTTAGGGAAGCCATCAGTGACCAGGCCCTGTGGCTGAGCAGGCCTGCAACCTTGACCTTAGTTTCTCCTGATGCGGTACATGAGTAAACCATGCTCTAGGCTCAGAGGCATCCCAGCCTGTAAACTGTGTACAGTGTCAGCCAAGAAACCAGTTGCCTGTAAGCACTTAAACCCTGGCGCCAGCCAGGAACCAAAGAGATCAGCTGACTCTGGCCTTGGAGTCTGAAGGTCCAACTCCACAGTATGTGAGCTGTGCCCTAATCCAGGAACAAAGTCTTACTCTGCCCACTATAAAGCTAGCACGCTGAAGAGTCACTCTCTTAACCCCACTGCCAAGCGAGTATTGTCTTCCCTATATGACAAGGAGAAGATAAAGAGGAAGGGACACCAAGTAACTGGGCCTGGAGTCACCCCCAGGAGCAGGGCTGGACAGGAAGCAACTCCCTTCCCTCCCTTGGGCCATGCCTCTAGTCCTCTTGCCTCTACAGCCATAAGCTGGTGGGCTCTGTGGACAGAGTCACCACCCTCCTTCCAGATGTGCCAAACTACAACTGTAGGTCATTTGTGGGAGCAGAAAGCACCCCACAGTCACCCATGGTCACCAGTTTAAATATTTTATTCAGAACTGAAGAGATGGCTCAATAGTTAAGAGCACTGGCTTCTCTCACAGAGGGCTTGCGTTCAGTACCCAGAACCCACACGGCATCTCAAAACCAATTGTTACTCCAGTTCCTAGGGATCCATCACTGTCTTCTGACCTCCACGGGCACCAGGCACACGGGTGATGCACATACATACATGCAAGCAAACACTTACACACTGAAGGCCAAAATAAATAAATAGTAAGGGAAAAATAATTTTATTTACAAGCCACACATGGTGATCATGCCTATAATCATTGCAGTCTGGAGGCTGAGGCAAGAAGATCAAATGTGGGGCTGGAGAGAGATGGCTCAGTGGTTAAGAGCACTGTCTGTTCTTCCAGAGGTCCCGAGTTCAATTCCCAGCAACCACGTGGTGGCTTACAATCATCGGTAATGGGATCTGATGCCCTCTTTTGGTGTGTCTGAAGACAGCAACAGTGTACACACATATATAAAAAATAAAATAAAATCCTTTTTTTTTTAAAGAAAGAAATATCAAAAGTTCCAGGCTATCCTGTGCTACACAGAGAGACTCTACCTTTAAATAAATAAACAAACAAACAAACAAACAAACAACCATAATTCACTTTATCTGCTATTTGAGAGCCCGGAAAGTTGCCTTCCCTGAGTCATAGAATCTGGCTGGCAGCTGAGCCCACTGTGTGGGCAGGAAAAACAGGTCTGGGGATAGGGGTGTACCAGCAAACAGCACCTCACATATCCAACCACAGAGTGCTGGCAACTGCCTTAAGCCAGGAAGTAAAGAAGCAGCAGGCAAAGTGATGGAAAGATGCCAGGGTGCCAGTGGCATGCAGTCCTGGGCCTCTGCCATCAAGCAGATAGGATAATACTGGCCTTAGGGACCAGTAGGCCGGGTCCCAACAGCCATAAGCTACTTGGCCACAGAGGATAGCATGGAATGGCAAACCATTGTAAGCCAATCAGCTGGCTCCATCAGGGTTTCTGTCTGCCCTAGGGGTCCTGGGTTCCAGAACCTTCTGGGATCCAGCCACAGCAAAAGCTTGTGTCAGACAAGGTGTCTACCACCTCTCTGACCAGATCATTGCTCTCCCAGCCTTTCTTCCACTGCTCACAGCCTGTCACCGTTCACGGAGCAAGCCCATCACCTGCCCCTCTGGCAGGAGACCTTTGCCGGAGCAAAGGTAGCAATGAAGATGGGGGGCCAGGGGGGTCAATTTTCACAAATGATTTTTCACAAATGAATCAGAAATCTTTTCTTTAGCTCCAGAGACTTCCACACACCCCCCAGCCATAACCGTGGCTTCTGGCCACGGCCAACCAAGACCCTCAATATGGCCACCCAAGTCCCTCAATGTGGGAACTTCTGGGTGGTTGTGCTTGTCACAGACCCTTAAGGAGCGTGAGACATGGGAATGGCCTGAGGAGCATGGTCACAGGTCATTCCCAAGCTCTGCAGGTCAGGTCTGGCTTTAGCCAACTATCAAGCCCTCCCCTCTCCTGCTCCCTCCTGGAAGCTATTGATGACAGCTACTAGGATCCCCGCTGAGATGAGCTCAGCTCCACCCCCTGCAGCCCTGCCTCTCATCAAGTTCTTCTAGGACCCTTGTGAGAGCAGGCCAGTCCTACAAGGGAGAGTGGGGTATGAAGACATTACAAGGAGAGCTGAGGCAGGAGATGGAGGGAAGGAGGCCCCAGGTACCACCCAGGCCAAGCTCTGGTTTCATCTTGGGTTCCCCATGAAATCTCTGTGGCTAGAGAGTTGGGATGCAAGCAAGGACCAGCCCTTGGCTGATGTGACCTTTGGGCTTGTGATTTTTGCCTCTCTGAGCTGCTGTTTCCTAATTGCTAAAATGGTCACGATGACCCTCATTCCTCAGGTTACTATGCTAAAAATGCCAGGAGGGAGCAAGGCATAGTTCACTGCACACAGCCCTCACTCCACCATTTCACACACTCGTGGGAGCACCTGCTGTCAGCTTCAGCATGACACGGGGTGGGGCTGGAGGGGTGCAGCCTTGAGCAAGGTACACTCCCTGTCCTCAAGGAACCTCTAGCCCCAATCCAGTGTGGTGAGATTCCCACAGAACTCCAGCTGGCTCATCTGCCTGCCAGAGAGCTAAGGAAGGCTCTCCAGAGAAGTGACATTCAAGCAGACTTTGTTTTTTCCTTTCCTTCCTTCTTTCTTTCTTCCTTTCTCTTCATTTCCTTGAGATCGGGTCACATGCTGTGGACTACATTCACTTCAAATGCACTCCTGGCAATCCTCCTGCCTCAGCCTCCCATATGCTGGGGTTTCAGGTATAAACCACTAAACCTGGCTTAGTTGGGCTTTGCAGGATGTGTGGGAGTTTTCTTATGGGAGAAATTAATGAAAATATCTCTAGCGGCAAGAACTATGAGGACAGATATAGAACTGGAGCCATGTCACAGGACACACAGGCGACTAGCTAGTAGAATAATCCAGACAAGTCACTCCCACCCTGCACCTTGGGCACTTTATCTATAAAGGAGACTAGAAAAGCCCATCTCCCAAGGAAGCTCCCGGCCGTGCAAGATCTCTGTACTCAGACTTCTCATTTAACTTTCCGTGTGTGTTGTGAAAGCCAGGGCTATTTTTGTCCACACTTGACTATTTGTGGGTCCAGAGCCTGTCCTTTCCCACAGAGGACAGAGCTGAGCTGCCAGCCACACTGCCCACTCCCAGGCTATGGTGGGAGGGGAGGCAAACAGAGCAGGAACATGGTGAGGGGCAGATGAGGGAGGAACTGATTGGTCACCCTAGGAGGTCTGAGGATCCTCTGGAAAGCACTTTGAGAACTCCTGGAGCAGACCAACTAGTCTGGTTGGTTAGTTAGTTAGTTAGTTAGTTAGTTAGATTTTATTTTATGTGTATGGGTGTTTTACCCTTAATGTCTCTGATTGTCCTGTGTGTGCCTGGTGTTCACAGAAGCCAGAAGAGGACCTTGGATCCCCTGGTGTCATGTGGGTACTGGGAATTGAACCCAGGTCATTGAACCCAAGTCTTCTTAAAGAACAGCCAGTGCTATACTGACTCCAACCTAGTTACTTTTTTGCCTGCCTGTCTGTCTCTGTGATGGTGTTGAATTCCCTGGAACTGGAGTTACAGACTGTTGTGAGCTGCCATGTGGGGGCTGGGAATTGAACTCAGGTCCTCTGGAAGAGCAGCAGGTGGTGCTCGTAACCACTGAGCCATCTCTCCAGCCCCTAGTCAGTTATATTATAAGCAGGGCCTCACTCTGTAGCCCTGGCTTGCCTAGAACTTCCCTATAAAAGCCAGGCTGGACTCAAACTCTTGTCCTCAAGTATAACTGGAAAGCCCCCTTTTACAGATGAGGTGGGACCCAGGCCAGTGCCTGAGGAGGAGGTCAGGCACCTTCTCCAGCAGATGTGCTCCTCCCTTATCAGTGGCTGAAAAACTACAGATTGCCTGCCTGGTGGAGGTCCCTTCTGGTTGCCTAGCAACCTCCCCACTAACTTTCCTGTCCAGAGTATTAGCCCAAGGTCTGACTTTTCCATAAACCAAACTGTCTTCCCTGAAACCCCGGGTGAACAGTCCAGGGAGGGGGCAATGGGCCACTACCTTCCAGTCAGCTCCTTACCTCTGGCTGAGAAACCTAGACGCGACACAATGGGCAACTTTCTGTAAAGCTCCTGGCTCTACTATCTTGCTCCCACCCAAACCCCTGGTTAGGAGGACTGACCCTTCCTGGCAGACACAAGAGTCTCTATTCCTGTGTGATGAGACTCAGGATTGCCAACAGGAAGGAAAAGTGGTCCGTGGAACTTCAGGCTTAGGCAGAAGGAAGAGATCAAGGACCGCTCAGGAGAAACAAACTTCACAGCAAGGCCGGCCTGAGCCATAGACGTTGATGCCCCAATCAGTATGGACTACCAGGGAGTAGGATAAAGCCTGCCATGGGATGGGGATAGGTAGCACACGGAAGGAACAACCTTTACACGGTCTACTGAATCCTGCGAGCCCCAGCCTCACTCCCCAGTCTCCTAGGATACGGAACGTTCACATTAAGAACTTTCTGACCCTTTGACCTGAGGGCTGGGGACCTAGGGATACATCAAAGATGCTTACAGCTCTGACTGGCCCATCCCCACCACACAGCCAGTGACCCAGCCAGAACCACCTCCCCTTTCCAGTCCAGTCCAGTCATCTGCTATCGAACATACTACACCTCTTCCCAAACACCAGCTCTGGTAAGATCCAGGCTACACCAGCCTCCTCCTCCAGGAGGCCTGCCTTCTTCCAGGTTTCCAGCCCAACTCTCAGGAAGCTTCTCTCCTTGAGTAGACTAAGGGACTGAGGAGCAGGAAGGGAAGGAAGGTAGCCATGACCCTAGCCCTAAGCCCGGGGTCTGAGTAGAGGGTTGTCCTGATCAGTGGCCTTTCCTGACCATTGGACCACTGCTACAGTCAGAAGGCAGAAACAACGTAAGTATGCACCAAAGGGTGACCACATAGACATTCTTCAGTGGCTGATACTTGGGCACAGAAAGGGAGCACTCTGACATGGGGATGAGACTTGAAAACTAGCTTTATGGTAAGAGTACTGGCTTCTTCCAGAGGAATCAGGTTCTTATCCCAGCACCCACATGATGGGTCACAACCATCTGTGACTCCAATTTTAGGGGATCTAATGTCCTCTGGTCTGTGAGGACACCAGGCACATAAGTGATACACATGTATATTTTTTCATGTGTATGGATGGTCTGCCTGTGTATGTTTGTTTGTATGTATGTATGTATGTATGTATGTACACATACACATATACACAGGTAGAACAAAAGAGGGCCAGGCAGTCATAGTACATGCCTTTAATCCCAGCACCCAGGAAGCAGAGGCAAGTGTATCTCTGAGTTCAAGGCCAACCTGGTCTACAGAGTGAGTTCCAGGACAGCAAGGGATACACAAAGATACCCTGTATCTCAACATACCCTCCCCCTACCTCCCAGCCCCCTCCCCCCCCCAAAAAAAAGGAAGGAAGAAAATTTCTGGCTAAGTGAAAAGGCCAGATTCTGCTGATTTGAAGGAGTCTAGAAGACCAGCCCCTGGAGCAGAGCAGGGAACTAGTGGCTAGGGCTGTAGTAGTACTGGGAACAGCCGTCTTGGGGGTCCTGGCTTTTTTGCATGGGAGATGTCAACTCCTTAATGATGATGTTTGCTCAACCGTGTCCATTCACCAAATGCCAGAAAAGGTCGACCTGGTGCCACGAGTGGAAAGCGATTACTAAACACCCTTATCTACTGACAAGAAGAACAACGCCCTGAGGAGGTGTGAGCACAGACCACAGGTGCTGTTTGTGTTTGTAAATGGGCTCAGGATGCTCCAGGCTCAGCCCAGTGCTCAGTAAGAGGCCAAGCCAAGTATGAGGGACATGAGTCCTCACCAGGAAAGTGCTTTGAAAGTGGTGGCACACATTTGTAATCCCAGAACTCAGGAAGCTGAGACAGAAGACTGCTGCTAGGTTGAGGCCAGCCTCTGGGACTGACAGAGTCAGTCAGTCCCAGAGGCTAGCCTTAGGATACATATCTAGAACCTGTCTCAATGAAACAAAAACCCGGGGGCTGGGGACTTTGACCACTTGGTAGGTAGTGTTTAACTAACAGGCTCAAAACCCTGGGCTTAACCTTGACATCTTGTAAACTGGGTGTGGCAGTGAATGTCAGTAATGTGAGCATAGGAGATGAAAGGGGGGGTAGGGGGGAGGGAAAGAGAGATCAGAAGCTTAAGGTCATCATAGGCTGCATAGTGAGTTTGAGGCCAGCCTGAGCCACTTGACACCCTCTCAAAAACAAAAGGGAAAGAAAGTGACCTAGGGACTGCTTACTTTGACTCCTCCAGTGACACCTAAGCTGTGTTAGACACTGACCAGTTCCACCAGACCCCCACCCTCACCCCATGCATTTGTGACAGTTCATACACACCACACACACACGCACGGGCGCGCACACGCACACAAGTGCATGTGAGAGTCTGAGTGTCACGGTGTCCTGTTGATCACTTACCTAATTCCTGTGTCAGCCCAGCCTAAAGGCAGGACCAGTCCTGTCCTCATGACTGTCTCCTGTCCTAGAATCACGTTCCCGTTCCCTGCTCTAGAATTGGCCTGGCCCTTTCCAGCCCACAATGGCTGCTAGGTAGCAAGAGCCTTGGGCTCATTTGGCCACGAACCCCTGAAATGCCTGTCTCCCTACTGTCACCAAGAGTGATAAATTAAGCTATCACTTCAGAGGGTCATAATCAAGATGAAGAAGCAGGCAAGGTGCTTCCTCTGGAAGCCTGGGAAGTGAATAGACTCCTTGCTCTTACAGGCAGCTTGCACTAGGCTCCCTAGAGGCTGAAGGGTGTTGGCACCTGACTCCACCCATCGACCTGGGTGCCCCCAGTGAGGAAGGGCATCTGCTCAACAACTCACCTAGGAGCTCCCAAGCCTATCTAGGGTACATCTATCTTGGTCTCAAATTGTACAGAGCTAGCAGAGAAGTGGTCGTAGGTCCATGGAGAACACATGCTCATTCTGTAGCAGCCATGAGCATGCAAGGCAGGCTTCTGGGGCCACCTGGTGGCCACCTCCTCTCACCCATTCCCACTCTGAGCAGGGATAATCCCACCCTGTAGCCCTTGGCACAGGCCCATCCCATCAATTCCTGGAGGTCTCCTGTGACTCAGGGTTTCCCTTCTATACCCAGACCCTATCGTTCTGCCCAATATAGTTTCCCCACCAAGCCATAGAAGGATAGTCAAGTGCCCCTGGAGATTCTTGGGCAACTCTGCTCATATCCCTCTGTTGCTCAGGACTCCTGCCTGGGAGCCCTGTGCCTTCCTCCCTTCACTGACTGATTTCCCCTTCTGCCAATCATGGTGCTTCCTCATGCTCCTCCCTCATCAGACGGCCTGGCACCTAGCAACCCCTGAGTTGCTAACCAGGTGTTTTCGAAGGCAGGTCCCTAAGTATCAATTGTGTCTCTCCACCTCTGCACTTCTGGTTCAGCTCAGTCTTTGCAAACTTTCTTTTTCCTCCGAAACCCTTAGCAGAGCCAGCCACTCAAATGAATTAATGTTCCTGTCCCTGCTGACTCACTTGAGAACATCAGCTTCTGCCAATGACTGGCAGCCCTGGCCACAGAGAACAGACCTGTACCCAGCCCAGCCAGGACAGGGTCATAAGCCTTTAGTGTTCTTCCTATCACCAACCATCTGTGCCAAGTGTGGGGGTTCTTGGGTTGGCACTTTTTTTCTGTAGAGTTGGAGTGTCCAGGTCTGTGCAGTCTGTGATACTATTTGAACCCTACAAGGAGACAGGGATACCTGGCTGATGCAGGTAGGGAAACTGAGAGTGGAGAGGGGAAAGGCTCATATAAATGATCTCCAGAAGATACTCACTGGAGCATGCTTTCCGGCAGACGGGTCCACATTGGTTGTTGTCCAGGCTGTCTTCTACCTCACTCCACAGAGAGTTTGAGGGGAGACTTCAATGCAGACTCCTGGACCTAGAGGACCCAAAGGACCAAAAGATTCCTCATCTGGAGCATCCTAAAGAGAGCTAATCTTTTGCAGCCTCCCCTACTCTGCCAGCGTGCCCCAAGTCCCAATTCAATCTTTCTTTCCTCCTCCTCCTCCTCCTCCCCCCTTCCTCCTCCTCCTCCTCCTCCTCCTCCTCCTCCTCCTCCTCCTCCTCCTCCTCTTCTTCTTCTTCTTCTCCTAGACAGGGTTTCTCTGTGTAGCCCTGGCTGCCCGGGAACTGGAGCTTGCTCTGTACACTAGGCTGGCCTTAAACCCACAGGGATCTGCCTGTCCCTGCCTTTTAAGTGCTGGGACTAAGGGCATGTGCCACCACTACTTGGCTCTTTCTTTTTTAAATAACATTTTATTTTATTATTCAGTGTGTTTGATGTGTGCATGTATTTGTGTGGGGTGCGTGTATGCCAGGGCATAAAAAATGGAAGTCAGAGCAGGGCAGTGGTGGCGCACGCCTTTAATCCCAGCACTTGGGAGGCAGAGGCAGGCGGATTTCTGAGTTCAAGGCCAGCCTGGTCTACAGAGTGAGTTCCAGGACAGCCAGGGCTACACAGAGAAACCCTGTCTCGAAACACCAAAAAAAAAAAAAAAAATGGAAGTCAGGGGACAACTTGCAGAAATCAGTTCATTCTATGTGGATCCTAGGGATTAAACTCAGATCTTGGAGCTTGGTAGAAAGCAACTATCCTTGACTAAACAGGTCATTTGAGAGGGGAAAGCCCACAAGGCCAAGGAGGGGTATAAAGTTAAACTCCCCAAGCACTGGACCCCCTGGCCCCTCCCTCTCCCTCCTCACGGGGCTTGTGGGTGGAAGGTTCTGGGTGTCCACAGCAAGAACATAGAGGGCTCAGAGCTGGACTTGAGACAGAGGCTGGGACAGAGGCTGCCAGCCTGCAGCTCCCACACTTCCCTGTAGCCTCAGCTGCCATCAGCGTGTCCTCTGTAAAACCAAGGAATTCAGGACTCCTGGCTCTCTACAGGACTCAAAGGGTGAGGCAGGGGCAGATGGATGGATCATCGCTCCTCCAGGCTGGACATCATCCACAGCAGGCTCCCTCAGTCAGCTTGGAGGTGTAATCTCCCTGAGACAGAGGTGGCAGGAGGGACTCAGTACCTAGACCACTGCATCCAGATCTGCCTACACACTGAGACCTGCCAGCAAGCCACTTCTGGGTCTTCCAGAATATTTTGTAGAATGGAAACTCGAAAGATTTGGTTTATTTTTGTGTTGGTTTGGTTTGGTTTGGTTTGGTTGAGACAGGGTCTCACTCTGTGTTAGATCTCAAACCCCAAACCTGGACAAACAGCTATGGTCCTACTCACATATCAAAGCTGACACTGATCACTGATTCTCCCAGCATCCCTCAGTCCCACCTGTTACAGGGTTCTCCTGGCTGGCATACCCACCCCCTTCTCCAGCCTATGGCCTGGGCTTCTCTTCCCGCAGCTGCTCTTCCCAATATAATCAAGCCATTTTGGCTATACCAGCCTCTTTATCTTTTGGCTTCTTGGCCAGTGTCTTGGCACAGGCAGCCCATCTTGGTTGGCGGCTCCACTCTTGCTCTTCCTCCCCCATCTTCTCACATGGCCAGCTCTGTCTGGCCATGCTCACTTTGTACTCTCCCAGATGTCTCTGCCTCTGCTTGTTTTCCCCTTTTATCTGTAATGAAACCCTCAACCCTTAGAAGCAACCATGACTTATTTCCATTCCTCTGGTGCTGAAACCAGAGACTCATTCACTCTGTAGTCAAGGTTGCCCTTGAGCTTAGGCTGGCTTCAAATGCTCAGGAATCTTCCAGATTGCAGGTGTGAGCCACTGTAACCAGTTCAGCAAATATTCCATAGTGTTGTCATTTGAATTAACAGCTCCAGAGTGAGCCAGATCTTGTGGTAAGTACATGTCTAAAATCACAACACTCAGAAGCTGAGGCGGAAAGACTGTAAGTTCAAGGCCAACCATAGTGAGACTCTCAAAACCAAATACATGTATATGTAGATTGGCCATTTTAACCCATGCCTGTAATCCCAGAATTTGGGAAGCAGAGGCAGATTGATCAATTCTGAATTGGGAATTCAAAGCCAGTCTCAGCAATATAGCAAGTTTGAGGCCAGCCTGGGCTACCTGAGACCCTTTCTTTAAAAAAAATTTTTAAAAATTAAGAATTATTGTAATAAAAATGATCTGGCTGGATATGAGCGGTGTTATGATCTGCGGGGATGGTAGGCGGGGATCTCGAGGCTCCAGAAACCACACCAGGCCAAACAGTTCCATGTGAGGCGTTTATTGGAAGGGGGGTAAGGTAGCATCGAGAAGAGAAGGGGAAAAGAGAAAGGAAGAAGAGAAAGATCAGAGGGTCTTCCGTTTATATAAGGAGAGTGCCATAGCTGCAGGTAAAGGTGGGGCGGTGGGCCAAGTGGATTCTGGGAATATGGTGGCTGCTGCTCTGGCAACAGGTAGGCGGGGCAAAATGTCGCCTGGGTGTGACCGGTTTGGTGGTCCTGATGCCAACAATAATAATAAAAGCAATAATCCAAGCCTGTAATCCCAGTTCTGGGAGGTGGGGCAGATGGACCAAGAGTTCAAGGCTAGCTTGGCTACATGGAGAGCCAGTTTCAAAAACCCAGATAATAAAATAAATAATAAAATAAAATAAGCTCCTGAGATTGGGCAAAGAAGAGGTGGAACCCAGATGGAAGAAGGCAGAGCTGGCTCCTCTCAACAAGGGGGTATGACTAAGGCAGACCCAGGAGATTACACAGCCGGTGGACCTGCAGGGAGAGGGAGAGTCCATGCAGAGGTGATACTATCACCATTGAAATGTTAATTACACACCTGGCCATTGTTTGCAGCTCTGAGGGTGCTCTTTATCTCTAATTTCTGCTCCCTCTGCCCTGCCCAGGCAAGCCTGCTGGGAAGGGCTGGGGGCCCAGCACTAGAGAATGTAAACAGCTCCAGCTCAGTCAAGCCCAGAAGCAGGTGGGATGTCTCTTCTGGAGCCTACCTACTCTGGGCAAAAGCAACACCCTCCTTTTAAAAAAAAAAAAAAATCCGAACTGTTCCTTGGAGTGTCCCCAGTGACTTCCAAAACCCCCCAGTAATGTCACCAGGATGTCTGGGAAGCCCAAGGCTGGTGGATAGAAATGTGCCTAGGTTGAATTTCCCAGCAACCATTGCTGCTGAGCTAGATGCAAAATGTGGCTTTTGCCCAAGGCCCATATGGGGACTCCCTCTGCTGAATGACTTACAGTGAGCTGATGTCTTCTCTAGATTCAGCCTAAGAGAGCCAGAGGCTGCCTGTCTGGTGCTTATATCCCTAATCCTCACTCCCAAGTTATATCAGGCCATGTCCCTCTTCTGCCTAGGGGCCTTTGTGCTTGCTACCCCTTTGCAGTGTGGCTTTCCTATAGAGCTTGGCCACCTTATCTAAAGCTGCCTCTAAGTCTAGGCTTCCCCAGAGTCCTGCACTCCTGTGGTCCCCTGTTCTTACTCCGGTCATAACAAATATCTGCTGGTGGGCATCACACCCATTCACACTATTCACACTTCTCTTTCCCAGAGCAGGGAGTGTGCCATGTATGTCTCCCTTGTTCTTGTCTTAGATCTGGCCCAACCCCACAAGGGTAATTCTGGGAAGGCTTGCTGACCCACTATGGCTGTCAGCAGCATGGGTGGCAAGAGGAAGTAAGACAGGCGGGGTCATGAGGTAAGGGTGTGCCCCATAAGATCGCTATACAGGCTGACCTCAGTCACCTACACAAGATCCCTAAGAGACACAGATGGGGAAAACAGGGGCTCAGGGATGCCAAAATGATCCGAGGCATCCTAAGTCAAGCCCTGTGAACTTCAGGACGCACCCTAGATCTTCTGGCCCCAACTCCCGGCACCAAGCTCACTCACATCATGGCCAAGGGCCATGTCCACCTTTACCCTTACCCCCCTCCCCTGTCTGCAAGCTCTGGTCTCCTTGCCCAGAAACTACCATGGGAACCTGGAATATTTGTGCATACCTACAATCTGAGAGTTAATCCTGGTCACATGCTGAGCCTGTATCCTGGTCCTTCTCACACTGAACCTGATTATGCTGGTTACACCCTGAACACTGATCCTATTCACAAGCCTAGATTTTATCCTAGCCACACCCTGGACCCCTGACTGTCAGATTCCAAAGAAACTGGGGAAAATCTCACTCAGTACCCTGTAGTCCCTTCCATCACTTCTTATGCTGCCCCCCACGCCCACCCCAGGGGCTGGGCTTCACTTTCCCCCAGCTTGATTCCTATATAACCCAGCCATTTCAGCCACTGGCTGTCTTGGCTCTTGACTCCACTCTTGGCTTCCCTTGGTCCCCTCTCTTTAGTCCCCCAACCCCCCATGACTTGGTCTGTTCTGCTGGCCATGTTCAGGCTGGAGTCTTCCAGATGCCTCTGGCTGTTCCCTTTCTCATATCCATAATAAAATCCTCCTCAACCACACCTAGGAATGGTCATGTCCTCATTTTCATTTAGTGACTGTCTTAGTCAGGGTTTCTATTCCTGCACAAAACATCATGACCAAGATGCAAGTTGGGAAGGAAAGGGTTTATTCAGCTTACTCTTCCACATTGCTGTTCATCACTAAAGGAAGTCAAGACTGGAACTCAAGCAGATCAGGAAGCAGGAGCCGATACAGAGGATCTCATAGAGGCATTTCCTCACCTGAAGCTCATTTCTCTGTGATAACTTCAGCTTGTGTCAAGTTGACACACAAAACCAGCCAGTACAATTGACCCCTTGTCAACTTGACACACAAATACATCATCATTAACCCTTACTTTCTTATTCATCCCCAAGATCTAAATAACTTTAAAAGTCCCACAGTCTTTACATATTAAAAGTTCAATCCCTTTAAAATATTCAATATCTTTCAAAATTCAAAGTCTCTTAATTGTGGGCTCCACTAAAATACCTTCTTACTTCAAGAGGGAAAAATATCAGGGTACAGTCACAATCAAAAGCAAAATCAAACTGCAACGGTCCAGTGTCTGGGATCCACTCATGATCTCCTAGGCTCCTCCAAGGGCTTGGGTCACTTCTCCAGCTCTGCCCTTTGTAGCACACACCTTGTCTTCTAGGCTCCAGATGCCTGTACTCCACTGCTGCTGCTGCTGTTCTTGGTGGTCATCTCATGATACCGGCACCTCCAAAACACTGCTGTCTTCTGCTGCAACTAGGCTTCACCAACAGCCTCTCATAGGCTCTTTTCATGGTGCCAAGCCTCAACTCCTTTGCATGACCCCTTCAGTCCTGGGCCATCAGTTGCAACTAAGGCTGCACCTTCACCAATGGCCTTCTGCGGTCTCTCCCAGTGCCGAGCCTCAGCTGCTCTTCATGACCCCTTCATACCTTCAAAACCAGTACCACCTGGGTGACTCTTACACATTACCAAGTCCAGCCACAGCACAAGGTACAACCCTGGCTATCTCTGTGACCAGATCAGTGATGCTGGTCTCTTCTTAATCACCACTAATATCTTAGCTCTAGCTAACCAGCATCAATGGTCCCAGTAATGCAAAGTTTTCAATTTAGTGGTTCTGGTATCTTGTTAATCACAGCTGATTCTTCAGCCCCAGCTAATCAAAACCACAGAATCTTCACAATCAAAATAGCAACAGCCCTGATAAGAGTCTTTAATCTTCCCTCTGAAATTTCACAAGCCAGGTCTCTATCTTCTGCACTGTTTTCAACATTATCTTCCAGGCTCCTACACAACATCCCACAGAGCTCTCACCATCCCAATGACTCTTCTAGCTCAAAGTTCCAAAGTCCTTCCACAGTCCTCCCCAAAACATGGTCAGGTTGTCACAGGAATATCTCACTCCTGGTACCAATTTGTCTTAGTCAGGGTTTCTATTCCTGCACAAAATATCATGACCAAGAAGCAAGTTGGGGAGGAAAGGGTTTATTCAGCTTACACTTCCACATTGCTGTTCATCACCAAAGAAAGTCAGAACTGGAACTCAAGCAGGTCAGGAAGCAGGAGCTGATGCAGAGGCCATGGAGGGATGTTACTTACTAGCTTGCTTCCCCTGGCTTGCTCAGCTTGCTCTCTTATAAAACTCAAGACTACCAGCTCAGGGATGACACCACCCACAAACCCCCCCCCCCCATCACTAATTGAGAAAATGCCTTACAGCTGGATCTCATGGAGGCATTTCCCCACCTGAAGCTCCTGTCTCTGTGATAACTCCAGCTTGGGTCAAGTTGACATACAGACCAGCCAGGACACTGACCCTCACCATACTCGCAGCATTCATTTTGATTATAGACTGAACACTGTTTTTGGTCGCACACTGAGCCCCGGACCTAGTCAGTCACAGGCTGACCCCTGTCTCACCCATAATGCATAGGAGTTCCAGTGTCAAGTAGCCTCCAATCCAGGCTTCCATCTGTGACCTCCTGCCTCAACTCCTACCCTTGAGCACTACCTGCACTGTGTCCCTTCAGGGAGCTGTCACAGTCCTGGGGCCTGAGCCTGAAGATCAGAAAATGTTCACAGGATCCCAGAGAAGTTTGCGTTCTCATGGGCCTGACTTGTGTTCTAGACAGAGCCTGGCAAAGACAGGTAGAGGATGGCATGCAAAAGTGTGTGAGCTTCCTGTGTGCCCCAGTCTGGTTCCTGTGCCCCAGCCATAGGCCACTATATAAAAGGGTCAACAGCCTAAGGGAGAGATAGCATAGAGAAGCAGCCTGACCCTAACTCTCTCCTTGCAGCTTGGGGTACCAGGATCAGGGACCCAGCTGGGTATGCCTCAGGTGACCGTGGTAACAACCAGATACAAAGGACAGTCATACTGGCTGTATAGAGGGGAAGACATGACCACTTCAAAGTATGTGGTTAAGGGGAGGGTTTTTGTTGTTGTGGTTATTGTTGTTTCTTTTTTCTTTTTTTTCTTCCGGTTTTTTGAGACAGGGTTTCTCTATGTAGCCCTGGCTGTCCTGGAACTCACTCTGTAGACCAGGCTGGCCTCAAACTCAGAAATCCGCCTGCCTCTGCCTCTGAGTGCTGGGATTAAAGGTGTGTGCCACCACTTCTCTGCTGGAGGTTTTTAATTCTAAATATGAGAGAGAAAACAGCCAGAGGCATCTCAAAGAGTCTAGAACAGAGATTTTTAAAAAAAGGCAGTAGACAGAACATGGCTGAACCCCCACCATGAGAGAAGCCAGAGCAGAACATAGGAGAGGTGTGGTGGAGTGGGGGTGGGGCTCACAAAGAGAGTAGATAGCCAAAATAGATAGAAGAATGAGGTGGGGGTGGGGTGGGGGAGGGGAGGAGAACCTGTGACCTAGAAGGAGTTTAGGGTAGAGGAGAAGGTAAGAAGGCTGGAGTGCTAGCATGAACTTTGAAATGTGTTACAGGTACTTATGATGGTGAGGGACCCTAGAGAGCAGGATGAACTTGACACACTAACAGGAGCCATAGACAGCCATTTGTCCCCTCTGCCTTTTGTAATTTGGGGAAATAGAGTTTTCTCTGGACCTGACCTGGTGATGGCTGAGGACCCCCCACCCCCATGGTCCCTTAAAGACTGGTACATCAGCACATAGAGGGAAGGGAGCCCAGGTTTGGGTGAGCAGCAACCCAGGAACAGACATAGTAAGCTAATTTTCAGCCCTGGAACTGGGCAGGGCTGGAGAGAAGGCCTGAGCTCCAGAGGCCAGATAGTGCAGTGTAGAACCTAGCGGTGTGCATGCTGAGCATACAGTCCATACACCAAGGCATGCATGAACACACACTGCAGTTGCACCATCTGCCCTAAGAGGGGAGGCTTCCCTACTGACAGGACTCTCTGTCCTCCCTGACCTCCCCTTGCCAGGGCCTCCTGCAGGCCTTTGTTTCCCTCTCTTCACCTGCTCTGGCCCCCATGGGGGCCCCCCATTCCTGCAAAAGCCAGCGTGCCATACTGTCCTCTATGCATGGCTGCCAAGCATTCACTGCAGCAGGGGCACTGGGGGGGCAGGTGTTCTATTGCCACAGCTGGCGGTGGGGTCTGGGGGAAGGCACTGGGGCTGAGCGGGAGGTGAAAAACCCCCCCGGGAAGCAGTTTCTGCAGACTCTGATGAAGATGGGGGTAGTTGCCTCTGCCTTGGAATCTGAGTGTCTGTGGCTCTTCTGGGATGTCACCTCTTGCCCTATGGGAGTAAACAAGGAGCTAGGGATTGAGGGTGGAGGTTGATTCCCAAAGGGCACCTTAAAGCTTTCTTTTTTCTTTTTTTTTCTGGTTTTTCGAAACAGGGTTTCTCTGTAGCCCTGGCTGTCCTGGAACTCACTCTGTAGACCAGGCTGGCCTCGAACTCAGAAATCCACTTGTCTCTGCCTCCCAAGTGCTGGGATTAAAGGCATGTGCCACCACTGCCCGGCTAAAGCTTTCAAATGAAGCAACCCTTGGACTGTTTGTCATAGCTTAGTTTAGAAGGAATCTGCCAAATAAGGTCTGGTGATGCATATCTGTAGGACCAGGCAGGAGGAGGAGAAGGGAGTTCATAGTGACTTTGAAGGCAGCATAGTCTATAAGATACTCTGTTTAAAAACCAAAACAGAAGAGCCTCTTGGGACTCTAAATGGGCTGAGAAACTAAAGGGTAAACGGAGAGCTGTACACACCATTAGCTGAGCCTTTCTGACCCAAAGCTAGCCAAAGCTAGAAGTAAACTCACAGAAGTTCAGTCATTTGTTACCTGTCTCAAGCACTACCCTGAGCTTGAGGGCCACACAGACTAGGCTTTAGCTAAGTGCAGGGGGCTAGGTTGAGGTTAGCTGTTTCTCCATCCTTTGGCAGGCAGAGATGTACTTTTGTAATCAAGGTTCTCATCATCCTGGGCGGAAGGCAGTTTTTACACCTATCTGGATGAATGCCTTGGTAGACAAATTCCAGGTATCAGCTCTTTGCTTTTTCCTGGTTTGCCTGCTCTGCCTTCAAGGTACACAGCATCCCCCCACCCCCCAACTCTGCTTTATGTTACAAGTTCCCTTGACTCTTCTGGTTTCTGATGGTTCTTTGTCTGGGAAGGCACTAGGGAAGATGTTCCTAACCTTAAGCTGTCTCATAGGGAAAGTGGGTTCTCCCTGTTTCTGGGAACACAGCCTGGGTGGTCTCCAGACCCACATACCAACAGACTTTCCTCTGGCCCTCTTCTCCTTGTTCCTTGGCCTCCTTTCCATTTCCATCCTTCTGCCTGTCTTGGGTGCAAGGACAGGGGCTGACTCCCCAACCTCTGTCCCCAACAGCTTCCCTCTGGGCCTCTCAGGATGTCATGGAGGGCCAGGCCCTCAGCATAGTGTCCTTTCTTCCACTGCCACATGTGGTCACACCTCATCTTTTCAGAGCTGGCACAGTTGCCAAGACTGGCAAACAGGCGCCATGCCCAGTTCCCTGGCCTTACCCATCACACTCTCCCTTCCTATCCTCTTCCATCTGATGCCCAGTCCCACCCCCAGCCGTCTTGTTCTGGGCTCCTTTTTAACTCCCAGCCTGGACCCTGCCCCACCCCTACCAGATGCTTTCCCGCCCTCTGTAGATCCTTCCTGGCCACCTTTTCCAACCTAGAGTCCCTCTCAGAACCTTGAACCTCTCGGCCCAGTTCATGCAACCATCATGCTGATAAAAATGGGCTGAGTGAGCCAGTGAGTGAACAGGTTTAATATGATGAGTACTGTGTCCCAGCCAGCAGAAGGTACAATGGGCTCAGAGCTTGTTAGCCCTCCCTACTCTCCCTGTGGAGGAAGGAAGGCATGGTCAAGGAAAATTGAGCATCACCAAGGTCATCCCAGAAGGCCGAGCTCACAGGTTAAAGGTATGGGGTGTGGAGGCATTTGGGGAAGACAGCACAAGGAGCATGGGCAGCTGCATATCCTCCCCAGAGACCGGGGTAGGGGAGACTCGGGGCAGGTGTGGCTGGCTTGGATGGCAGCTAGAGAACTGAGAAAGAGCCAAGCCAGCTTCTACATCTCACTATTCTGTAACTAGAGCTCACTATCCCAACTGCAAGCCACAATTCCTGTCCTCGTCCATAGAGCCTAGAGAGATACCACAAACATAGTTGGCATACTTTCCTCCGTAGGCTGATTTCTTCCTAAACTCTGACCCTACTGTCTCCAGATTCTTAGGAGCCCAGATAGCCAGGGTCACATGTACAGTTGCATAGGTTGTAAACGACAAAGGGACCTGAAAGCCCATCTCACTTGTCTCAGCAGCCCATACCTCCGTCTCCATCTCGTCCCCTAGACAAGCAGCTCCTATGCCAGGACTTCCTTTTAGCACAATTCACCTTTAAATTACATTTAGTGTCCCAGTCGGTAAGTGGGGCTTGGATCAGGAAGTATGCTGCTCAGGGGCATACAGCTCATCCAAGGCAGATCAGAGTTCAAGACCTGTATCCTCCAGCTTTGCTGTCTGTCCCTTGCTGTCCTGCTCAACCTATCAACAGGGACTGGCTGCCCCCTCCTAGCTCAGGGCATGCCCTATCATCACATACATTTGGAGATAGGTGATCTGATCTTACTTCCTTGTAATAGCCTAGGCTGCTATTAGGATTTGCTTCCTATATAACACCAACAGCAAAAACCAAAGTTCCAGGACAGCCAGGGCTACACAGAGAAACCCTGTCTTGAAAAAATACAAAACAAAACAAAACAAAAAACAAAAACAAAAAAAAAACAAAAAAAAACCCAAAGCACTTGGAACAGCCAACTCCCCAGTGTCCACAGCTGGGCTTAACTAAGCCACAAGCACTGGCTTAACTATGGAAAACCGCATTGTCACTGCATGCAAAGCAGGGGAGGTCCCATTTTGGTCCTGAGGGGTCATGCCTGAAGATTACCAGGAAGCTGGCTAAGGGCATTACAACCTGCTTCCAGTCCCCAGGATAGACCTACCACTGACTGTCCATTCATAGAAGGATCAGCACTTTCTTCCACTCAGGGAATTCATGAGGAACTCTCATTAGGCCCTGATGAGTCAAGCATAGTAGTACACACTTGTGATCCCAATACTTGGGAAGATGAGACAGGAAGGTTATTTTAAGATCTAGGGCAGCTTGAACTATGGACACACACACACACACACACACACATATTTCTGCCTGCCTGGCAACACCTATCCTGACAGTTCCTATGTTTGTACCCAGGTATCAGCTGTGAGCATCCTCAGATGTCACCTCACTATGCTCCGACAGACAACTACAACCTCTATCTGAGAAGCAGGGCCAATGCTGTGCTGGGCTGCCAGTGGATCCTGAAGCTATCCCTGTAGGTCCCATACCCACAGCTTCATCTACAGATTTAAAGACACCTCAGTACCCCAAGTCCACTGTGATAGTTTGAATGACAATGACCCTCATAGGTTTAGATTTTTTTAAAAAGAATTATTCATTATATATCTATGAGTACACTGTAGCTGTCTTCAGACACACTGGAAGAGGTCATCGGATCCCATACAGATGGTTGTGAGCCACCATGTGGTTGCTAGGAATTGAACTCAGGACCTCTGGGAGAGCAGTCAGTGCTCTTAACCACTGAACCATCTCTCCAGCCACCCCTATCTCCTTTGATATTTTAATAATCGGTTCCCAGTTGGTAGAACTATTTGGGGAGGATTAGGAAGTGTGACCTTGTAGGAGGAGGTATGTCACTAGGGTGGGATTTGAGGTTTCAAAAGCCCACATCATTCCTAATTAACTCTCTGCCTCATGCTTGTGGATCAGGATGTAAGATCTCAGCTACTGCTCCAGAACCATGCTTGCCTTCTGTCATGCTCCCTATCAATGATTGTTGGGTTGAGGTATCCTGAGTCCACCCCAGGGCTGGGGCCCTTGGGGGGGGGGAGTTTTACCACACGATCACCCGTGCCACCACGGGGGGGGGGCGTGTTAGGCCCATGAGAAGCCAAGGGACATCGCCCGGTGGTGGGGGAGTGTTGCCTGGGGTCCTGAGGATTGTATGAGCTGGCTTGGTGGTCCCTAGGCCTGTGACAAGGCTGGGCCATCTGGTTCTCAGACTCTTGGACACCCTAGGCACTGCTGGATGCCACAGAAGAGCTGAGAACAGAGTGGGGTCCTACAGGCTGGATCTAGCCTGGGACTGAGGGGGTTGGGGGGAGGAAAGCTCTGGCTGGGTCCTGCCCAGTACCGAGTCCTTGGTATGTCGGCAGGCGGCTTGGCTTGGCTTGGCTTGGTAGAGGCAGTGGCTGGGAGTGCGGAGAGGCCTGATATGGGAGATTAGACTGCCAGCTCTTTAGACAAAGGCCCGTTCCATTGTTCCCCATAGCAGATCTTGATGAAAAGAGGCAGTCCGTGGTTTTAAGTCCATGTCATAGCAGAGAGTGGTGATAAGTAAAACCCATACCCCCCTTTCTCAGGGCGGGCCTGAGGTTAAATACCTTTTGCATGGAGGAGTGTCTGGGAAGTAGAGTTTATTGGCTAAGCCTCCAGGCCTTTAGGTAGCTCATTAAAATGGAGATCTGTCTCGAGGCTACGTGTGACCACAGGTCACGTCCTCTACCTGTGGAGGGGCTTGGGGCATTGCCCTTACAAGTCTGATGGCCATAGACCTATGGAGAGCTGTGGCCTCACGCCAGGAGCCTGGAGCTGGAGATCCCCTGCTGGATCACCAGTGTTTCAAACCTTAGCTCAACCAGAAACCAGGCTGCCTTTCACAGTCCTACAAATGATGGTCATGGACTCTTACCCACTGACACTGTAATCCCCAAATAAACACTTTCTTCTATAAGTTGCCTTGGCCATTAAGTCTTATTACAGTCATAGAAAAGTAACTAAGAAAGCCATCCTTATTCCTGGATCATCAGACAAAGAAGGGGTGGTCAGATGTGACTTACATTGGAGCCTTCTTGGTTCCTCCTAGATTTGGATCTGAAGCAATCAGGGGAAGATGGAGGGACAGGGGGAACAGGAAAATAACCCAAGTATACCAACTCCTTGTTCCATGTGCAAGGAGACCCCAACATGTGCAGTAAGCAATTGCACACACTGTACCCCCAACCTGCCTAAGGCAGGCAGTTCTTACCACTCAATCATGTCTGGTTCATCCGCCTCCCATCCTTTACCCTCTGCTGCAGTCTAACCTGTGAGGTGTTTTGAGGTGGCTATATTGTTTCTTCTCTGCAGTTCCCCTGATACTTCCTTGGGAAGCTGAAGCACTCAGGAGCTCTGGGAGTCCTGCCCTCAGGGATTCCCCTACAACATGCTCCGAAGTAGAGCCTAGCCCTAGGGTATCAGTCACTAGCTGCTCTTCCCTACTCCTTGGGATCCAGTTCACAGCCCCACACTTAGCATTTCAGTGGTCAGAGGCACATTCAGATGAAGATGATGCTATCTTATCTAATTTGAACCTGTCCATAGACCATGAGCCCCAGGAGGGCAAAACTGGCTTCCCACTCCCAGACATGCTCCAGTGTTTAGGGCAGGGTCTGACACATAGTAGGCACTCAAGAAATATGTGACACATAGTAAGTACTCAATAAATATGTATGACAGAAAAATGGTAGGAGAAAGAAGTCATCCTAGGACCAAGTACTGTGAGTGAGCAAGTTGGAGGATCCTGGACACTCTGAAGAGAAGTGAACAAGATACCTGGTGAGTTCCAGCCCAGAGTGGGCTGGGTTTGGGCCCTTAGAACAGAATGAGACTCCAGTAAGAGCAAGCATAGGAGCATATACCCAGCCCAGAGGTAAACCTTGTCTACAGCTTTCTTCCCAGAGGCCATGCTCCGTTCTGGCCTATGTCCACACCAGTACATTGTGTTCTCTATAAGTCCACAAGGGAGGCATCTAGGGCCTCATTTTACAGAGGTGGATTTTAAGGCTTGTGGAATGTAAGTTTCCACCCAGACCACCCATCTATGCTGTAGAACTTGGATGAGAAGCAGGGAACTTGTGTGTGTGTGTGTGTGTGTGTGTGTGTTCATTGAGAATTCTGCTATGTTGGGGGAACCCTGGCATTGCCTAAGCCCAGATGTTGGAAGGGTACCTCCAAGACCTTGGATACAGGGCTCTGGTCCTCTGTACCCCAGAGGCTCTGGCCTCCCGCAGCTGCTGGGGGCCACGCTGGCTGGCTGCCCACCACAGTGTGAAATGCTTCCCGAGGGAGTCCCTGGGGAAACCCCTGGCAGACGCCTGTTTAGAAGTGAAGTGTGTTGGGGAGGCCTTCCTTCCGGCTGATCCGCCTGGGCCTCCAGGGTCAGGCCTCAGGTCACCCTCCAGATGGGACAGGAAGCCCATTAGTCTAGATTGGGGGCTGGAAGGCGGGAGCTGGCTTAAGGCACACGACTGCAAGCCTGACAACCTGAGTTCCATCTCCAGATCTCACACAGTGGAAAGAGAGAAACAACTCCCAAAGCTGTCCACAGAGAGAGAGAGAGAGAGAGAGAGACAGAGACAGAGACAGAGACATAAGAACAAAAGCAGGTCCAGCAGAGGAGGATAGACAATCGGGCTGACCTCATGGGGTTCTGCACTCCATAATGTGCCTACCAGAAACAGAGCACCAGCATCAGTCCAAAGTGCACAGTGGGAGAGCTTGTCCTGTGCCCCTCCTGTGGATCCTGCCAGTGTTAGCATCTGAGTTAGATCTCCCCTGGGCCAGCATCAGAAGGGCAGTGCCCCTCCGTGGTCTCTGCTTTGCGAATGCACCCGCCTTGAGTTCCTGCTCTGACTTCCCTCAAGGATGACTTGAGACCTGCAAGGATAAAATGAGACAAACCCTTTCCTCCCCATGGTATCTATCACAACAACATATCAAAACTAGGACACCATGTAGCCCAGGCTGGCCTCAACACATGGTAAATCCTCCTTCCTCAGCACCCTTTTTTTTTTTTTTTTTTTTTTTTGGTTTTTTGAGATAGGGTTTCTCTGTGTGGCCCTGGCTGTCCTGGAACTAACTCTGTAGACCAGGCTGGCCTTGAACTCAAGTGCTGGGATTAAAGGCGTGCGCCACCACTGCCCGGCAGCACCCATTTTTTGTTGTTTTTTTTTTAAAAAAAAAAAACCATGAATACAAAAACCTTTTAAATTACTAGATAGGCATAACGACGCAAGCCTGCAATCCCAACACTCTGGTAGAGGGAGACATGAGGATCAAGAGTTCAAGGCCAAACTCTGCAACATTGTGAGTGAAAGCTCTGGAATAACCTGAATGTGTGCTTCTGTTTGGTTATCTGTAGAAAGGGAGAAAAGCTAACAGAGCTTATTTCTTGAGCCAAAGCCCCGCTACTCTACCAAGGACACCTGCAATGACCCTAAACTAGCTGCACAATAGATACTGGGCAACCTTATGGCTGGAGGGATAGATAACACAGGAAGTTCACTGAATCAGCCAAAGGGAGCCAGGGAGTTCCAGTACTTTCTTGAGCACAGCCCCAAAAGGGTGGAGCAGTTCTTTTTTTGTTTTTTTGGTTTTATTTATTTTTTATTTTTATTTTTATTTTTTTTTGGTTTTCAAGACAGGGTTTCTCTGGAGCAGTTCTTGCTGATGACCAGCATCAGGCTGGGATGGCAAGTCCCAGCTGTGGACCAAACCTGGCCAGGACCTGTTTATATGTGGACTGAGTCCGAGAAGAAAAAATGGGAGCCCAGGGAGCTGGCTAGATGGTTAAAGCACTGGTTACACACCCATGACAAAGCTGAAGGAGGGCACAGAGCCACAGAAAGCCAGAATAGTAGCATACATCTATAATTCCAGTGTTCCCACTGCAATGTGGAAGGTAGAGAGAGGAGACTCCCTAGTGCAGTGGCTCTCAACCTTCCTAGTGTTGTGATCCTTACAGTTCCTCATGTTGTGGTGGGTAACCGTACTTTTTGGCTGTTTTATTGGGTTCTTATATCTACCACCCTTCTCGATCCGAATCTCTCCCAACCACCCAACACTAGGTAGTAGAGAATGAAGGTTAGAGGGGAAACAGGGCATAAATCTCTTTAGATGACTTCCTGCTGATTAGGGGCTTTGAGTTCCTCGGAGCAAGTCCAATTTTGGCTCAATATCTCCAACCAGCCACCCAGGAAAAGCAACCAGACAATGGCAATCAGAGCAACTATCAAAAACAACAGCAGAGACCAGTAGCAGAAGCAGGGGGAGCAGCAGCCACTGCCTGTCTCAGGGCTCTGGCATTTTTATACCCTGCCAAGAGTCCCCAGAATTCCTAAACATAAACTATCTACAGCTGGCAGAATCACACTCCTGTCAGAGCACCAGACAAATCATAGTCAGCTGCTGTGGACAATCTGAAGCAGCCCCATATCCTGCACCTGGGATTAAAACAAAAACATATTCACATAACATAATTGGATTTTAAAGGAAACCAAAACTCTTACTATAGTGGTGATCTCCAACCATAAAATTATTTTTTCCATTTTTTTTGTTTTTGTTTGTCTGTTTTTTAATTTATTTACTTTACATCCCAATATGAGTCTCCCTTCTCTTCCCAGTACCCCCATAAAATTATTTTTGTTGCTACATCATAATTGTACTTAGACTGGCTGGTTCAGAACCACCTGTAACTCAGCTCCAGGGATCCAATACCTCCTCATCTGGACTCCAAAGAGCCTGCACAGTCCTAGCTGTCCTGGAACTTGCTTTGTAGACCTGGCTGGCCTTGAACGTACAGAGATATGCTTGCCTTTACCTCCAGAGTGTTGGGTGGAATTAGAGGCATGCCCGGCAATAAATCTATTTTATTTTTTTTTTAAAGTAAATATCGATAGGGCCATACTGAGGTAAGGAAGAAGAGGTTAGGTTAAATTGCATTCCCAAGGTTATATTCTTCAGGGTTTGGTCACCAGACCCAGCTTCAATTGAGGGGAGAGTGTGCAGCGCTAAGCAGTCCTACTCAGTCTGTCGTCCTTGTCTGGGCATGTGTCCTTCCTGCAAATTGGTCTGATAAGCTATGCACTCATTCCAGTAAACAAATTTCCCCTCTGGCTAACATAAGGCTTCAGTCTTTTCCTTAACCATCAAGAGACACCCAGGGAAATTCCAGTTTCTTGGGTTACATTGTTTCAATTGCCAAAGGGAAGGTACAAGTGTTTCTATCTTCTTTCTTCCTGGGAGTTTGACAACCATGCTCCCTCTCAAACCTTTCTTTTGAGAAAATGTCTCCCTTTTCTTTACAGCCCAGGCTTGCCTCTGACTTTCAGCTATCCTCCTGCCTTTGCCTTCCAAATGCTAGCTTACAGGTGCACACCCCCAAATCCTGTAAAGACTCTGGCCACTAGGACTCATGCGGTACCTGCAGAGGCAAAATCTTACAACAGAGAGCTCCAATCCTGGCCATGTGCGATCCTCAGAAGGCCCCGAAGAGCTGATATTGATGGATGGGAAACTGAGGTACAGAGAATTTAAAGAAGTCACCAGAGGGCCCTGGACATTGTCTGAGCTACTAATCTATAAGTACCATGGTACTCATCTCCAAGATCCAGGGTCTTATTCTGTGCCCAGCACAGTCTGGAACTCACTATGTAACCCAGAATGGCCTCAAACTTGTGGTAATCCTCCTGCCTCAACCTTCTAAATGCTGAGATCACAGACATAGACCACAAACCCCATCAAACTCACCTGACCCCCACTTTTAAAATGGTTTATTTATTATTATTTATTTATTTTGTTTGTTTTTTGTTTTTTGTTTTTTTGAGACACGGTTTCTCTGTGTAGCCCCTGGCTGTCCTGGAACTCACTCTGTAGACCAGGCTGGCCACAAACTCAGAAATCCACCTGCCTCTGCTTCCCAAGTGCTGGGATTAAAGATGTTCGCCACCACTGCCCAGCTGTCCAGTGTTCTTAACTGCTGAGTTCTCTTCCCAATCTCAGACTTCATCTTTCTATGAGGACTCAGCCCACTGGGATCAGGTCTCAGCTACTTAGATAAGATCATCTTAAGTGCTAGGGGTTGGGGTTCCCACATATGCCCATCGGGTCACAATTCAATGTATGACACTCAGTGAGGGGGGACTCCTCTCTGCACCTAACCTCCCAGTGGAGTGACCTAAGGCCTCCTCCTAGCAAGTCTGTAAGAGAACCAAGTTCTTACCAGGACACAGAGGGGCTACGTTTACAGGGAAGACAGCAGTTCAGAAGGAGGTGGAGCCCAGCCTGGTGGCTTGAATCAAGTTCACCAGGATGCTGTCAGAGCCCAGTTTCAAAACCTGGGCCCTTGCAACAGCATCCGTGTCCTCTTCCTCCACCTCCAGTCATTGGCTATAGACACCCACAGGTGTATCGATGTTTTTTCTCCCCACCTTGCCCTGCTGAAGCCCTGGCATCTTCCAGCTAGGCTGCCCATCCTGGAGGCAACTTTGCTTTTCTTCAGTGCTTTCTCACCTCAGCAGTGATCCCGGAAGAAGGAGGACAAAGAGTCACAGAGGCTAGAGTGAGTTCCTGAGAAACACCCTCTCACCCCTTGACAGCATGGCTCTCCTGAGCTCCACAGGGGCAGACAATTTTAGAAAGCACCTCAATAACACTTAGAAAAAGTTCTGCAGGGTCCATTCTACTAGAGAGAAGCAGTAGGCTCAGAGAGTGAGTGGCCAAGCAGGGCTGACCTGACCAAAGGTTAGCCCCAACTCCCACAGCCTCAGGTCCTCCCTGTTAGAGTTGAGTCACTCAGGAAGTATCTCCAGTGAGGCCTTTTGCAAGCATGGCTTCTCTCCCACCGTGGGATCATGCTAGTGGCAGAGAAAGCCTTGAGAAACAAGGCATGTGTAAGAGGAATGAGGAGCCCCATCAGCCTCCTGAACCACCCCCCACCCCCACCCCCAGGTAATCTGCCCCATTTCTCAGATAAGGAAACTGAGACACATGGGCCACCACATTGCACTTAGCAGCAGCCAAGAGCCAGAGCTGAGTGGATCCCTATGCGTCCCTCCATTCCCTGGACCCTGCTTCTTTATCCACACACCAGACAAATTCTACTCTTAATCCCCTTGCCCTTGCAGGGTCTGTGGAGCCCACAGGAGTGGAATCCTCTCTATTGTGTCTCCCCACTGCCACCAACTGTGCCATAAGGGGTCAAAGCCAGGTGTGTGGCTGTGTTCCGGTGTTTTTGTTGGTCACTGAAGGTGTCGAATTGGCTGATCAGGGCATTAACACTCAATTTTTCCCATCTGTTTCACAGAGTCTGAGAAGCTTCAGAAAGGATTCAGACCTTGGGGGAGCTGTGGCCTTTGGGATAAGCAGTTTGTCCCAACCTTGCTGTCTCTCTCAACTGCTTCTCTTTACCAGAGAATTCCAGGGAAATAAACTCTCCACCTCCTCTCCATAAGCCCTTCAGTGGGAATGCTGTCCCATTTTACAGGTGAGGAAACTGAGGTTCAGGTAGGTGAAGCACTATAGCAAGGATAGATGTGTAGCAACAGCTCCTCTGTCCCCCACTGACAGAGTATCAAGAGTCATAGGGATCATGAATAACCTCAGTCAGCAGACAGAAACCCCACCAGATAGCCGCAGCACTGGAGTCAGACAAATGTTTTAGGATCAGAGACAGAAAGGCTTCTCACTTTAGGGCAGCTGAGCCTGAGGGCCTGTGGGGCTGCATAGTTACCAGGGAGGAGGCATTAATAGAAGATAACTTCAGGGGTTGGGAGAGATGGCTCCTTGGTTAGGAGCATTGTCTGCTCTTCCAGAGCAGCTGGGTTTAATTTCCAGCATCCACATGGCAGCTCACAACTGTCTGTAACTCAAGTTCTAGTGATCTGACTCCCTCCCATAGACATACATGCAGGCCAAACACCAATCCTCAGAAAAAGAAAACAGAAAACAAAAATGTGGTTCTGGAGGTCCGCCATTGGGGCCTAACCAGGGGGAAGGAGGAGACCCAGACCCTGTGCCTGGCAGCTCCCATGACTCTGGGGCCCTGGGTGACTTCTCAGGGAGACTTGAGCAACAGAAGGTACATTGGAGAACAGGGGTGGGAAGAGCAAAGACGAATGCCTATGTCAGCTCTCAGAGCATCCCAGACACTGCATGGGGAAAGCCCACAGCCTACACAGTGAGCAGAGCAGGGCATACAGAAGTATGTGCACATTTATGCATGCATGTGTGCATGAGCATGTTCACCTGTGGGTCTAAAGGCAGTGCAGGTAGGGATGTGTTTGCAAATCCTAGTCTTATACCGTAGGGGCCACTCACTTCATGAGCTGGAAGTCTCTTTTTGGCATCAAAGAATCAAATATGGCAGTAGTCTATGTCAGTGCCACAGCCCTAGTCATGGAGAAACTGTAAGGAAGCAGGTTTTCTGACATCACCACTCAGATAAGGAAAGTGACTGATTGCACCCTATGCCCTTTGACCCCATCCCATATTGTAGTTAGGGGTAACTGGGGTACAGCCTTACTGTGGCCTTGGGATGTGAGCCATGGAGATGTGTGTACATGCCAGGGAGATACTGGGCCTGCACTCAGAAAAGAATCCAGAAACCCTCTTGGGTTTTGTGAGGAATGTGTGTTGTTTGATATTGCAGGTGTGGAACCTGGAGTTCTGGCTTCATGTGATTTGCCCTGACTCTGGGAAATCCCTCTTTCCTGTGGCACACATGCCTCGAAGCCAGCTGTGCCCGAGGCTTTGTCCAAAGAGAGACCTTTCTCTCTTACCCAGATTCTCTCCAGATCTTGAGGAGGGTGTCCCAAGGGCCTGATCCCCTATGATGGGGCTGCCAGCCCAGCAGCCAAAGTTTTTGCTCTTAGAGTGGTGAAGAGGGCGTAGCTGCAGGCTCCTTAGGCGTAGGGTGCTGAACCAACCCAGCAGGTTGGGTGAGAACTAGGTGGGCCTCCTTCCATTTCTGTACCCCACCCTGTAGGATAAGGATGGCCTTCTTGGTAGGATATTCCTGGCCTTGAAGACAGCCTAGGGCAATGAACAGAGAGACCAGAGTTTTGTGTGCCCGTATGGGTGGACTGCAGGGATCTTGGGATGGGCCAGTCCCTCATGGGTAGTGTGTGGAAGATCACATGGTAGTTGACCACCATCAGGAGGAAAGGTTTACAGCAGGGACAGCACCTTGTCCACTGTGTTTGCCTGGCAGTGGTGGCGCACGCCTTTAATCCCAGCACTTGGGAGGCAGAGGCAGGCGGATTTCTGAGTTTGAGGCCAGCCTGGTCTACAGAGTGAGTTCCAGAACAGCCAGGGCTACACAGAGAAACCCTGTCTCGAAAAACCAAAAAAAAAAAAAAATTTAAGGCCAACCTTGGTTATATAGTGAGTTCCAGGCCAGCTTGGGCTACAGAAAACCCTGTCTCAAAACAAACAAAACAACCCTTCCAAAAATTCTGCAAAGGCAGGCCTGGAGATGGTCGGGTAAGGACAGTGGGCCATGACACAGTGTCCTTTGGGGTGCCTACCTGTTCGGTTTCTGAACCCATATTACCCTGCAGAGGACCAAAGGCCAGCAAGGTCCCAAGATGAAGCCTTCCAACTTGAAATGTGGAGATGAGCTTGCAGGGCTACAGGGCCATAGTCAAGGACTCAAGGATGATGGGCAGCAGAAAGTGGCCCTCACACAGGATCTCTGGGTGCCCCCTTTCCTTCATTTTTTTCTGCCCCACCTGCTTGCTGCTCTCATATCCACCCACCCCTCCACCCCTCTGACCCCTCCCACTACCTGCTTCTCCTGTTCTTTCCTTCCCATTGTCTGGCACTTCTGTCTCACCCACAGTGGACAGCTTCTCTGGCAGGAAGTGCCCACCAGCTGTTGAAGGAATCACTGTCTGCTGACCTGACCTGACTGAAGGATCGCAGAGTGCTCATACTAATGAAGCCTGCAGGAAGCTCACTAGGAACAAGAGCACCATAGAGCCACCGCCATCCCCCACCTGCTATGCTATGCTGCTCTCTTGCCCCAGCTTCTGACCTCTGCTGGATGCCCTCTCACCCACCCTGTGCAGGCCTCCCACAGAGCCTCCTGCAGAACCTTCCTGGGTCCAGGCCTCCATGAGCTCCTCAGCTGTCTCTGTAGTTCACAACGGTGACCCATCCTGCAGTTGAGAGGCCAACTCAGTCTGGGCTTTAGCTGCATGGGGCTTGAGTCTCTGGCACGCAGGATAAAGCCTGGCAGAGCAGATGATTCTCAAGTGAAAGAGAAAGATGGAAGGTGGGTTGGTGCATCTATGAAACCCCAGTCCTTGAAAGGAGTTCAAGGCTAGCCTGGGCTACATAGAAAAACCATGTCTCAGGGAAAGGCAGGATAAGGTAGGGCAAAATGAAGTCCATCCATTCAAATAAAGGAGGCCACTCTAACCTGAGGCCACCATAGGGTTGTTTTTTTGCTTTGTTTTGTTTTGTTTTTTGAAACAGGGTTTCTCTGTATAGCCCTGGCTGTCCTGGAACTCACTCTGTAGACCAGGCTGGCCTCGAACTCAGAAATCCACCTGTCTCTGCCTCCCGAGTACTGGTACCCTAGGGTTTAACTGTAACATCAGTTCCATCCTGAGCCCTATAGCTAGTTGAAGACTAAGCTATGATCACACTTACAAACTAGTCATAATCACAGGAACAGAGTGAGCTGTAATCTACCTGGGACTTTGAATACTAGTCACAGCCTGGACCTGGTCACACACTGATCTCTGAGCCTACACTGCACTACATAGAGTTTTGTGGGTTTTGTGTTTGTTGTTGTTTGTTTGTTTTTTTATTTTATATGCATGTCTGAGTGTCTGTATGTGTGTCTGTACATCACATGCATGTCTGGTGGCCAAGAAGGCCAGAAGAAGGCACCAGATCTCTTGACACTGGAGTTACAAGGCAGTTGTGGGCTGCCCTGTGGGTACTGGGAACTTTACCCAGGTCCTCTTCAAGAGCAGCAAGTGTTCTTAACCACTGAGTCATCTCTTCAGCCACTGTGGGGAATTTTTGGGGTGTGTTTTTCTGGATTTTAAGATGGGCCTCCAGTAGCTCAGTTGGGCCTCAAATTTGTTCTGTAGCCAAGGATGATCTTGAATTCCTGATCCTCCTGCCTCTCCCTCCCAAATGCTGAGATTTCACCACCATGCCCAGTTCTATTCTGAGCCCTGATCCTGGCCACACTCAAACTGAGCTGGAACACTAATCTGCTCTGAGCCCTGCCCTTCCTCTCAGAGTCCCTATTCTCACATTTGGAGCTGTCCTTGGTCAGACATTCATTCCAAACCTGGCATATCTCAAACCCTGATGCGTTGCTGAATTAGCATTGGCTCTGACTTGTCTTAGCACTGGCTTGGTTCTCATTCTGTTTACTAGGTAGCTTTGCTGACTGCCCAGCACTCCCTCTCCAGCCTGAAAGGTCTCTGCTCAGTTTGGCCCCAGGCCCCAGCCCTGCCCAAACCAGAGGCGCTTGGGAGTTGTTTCCCAGACTTCAGATTAGGGAGGGCTGAGCCATCCCACTCACTGGCAGCCTGCAGCCCAGGAGGCCTCAAAGTTCCTTTCCACCTCCAGAACAGTATCCAAGGGATGTCCCTGGGAAGAAGCCCAAACACTCAAAGCTCCTTGGAGCTAAAGTAGCTCCATAGACAACACGGAAAACAGGGCTGGACAGCCAGCTTGGACACCCACGCTGGTAACCACCATTTTTGGCCCTAGATTTTAGCCACTCTGTGGCTCCCCAGCCTCAGGGTTAGACAGTACTGACCTTGCCACAGGCACTCAACTAGCAGAGCTACTGCCCTGGATGTGGAACAGCTGACCCCAACTATTCTGTGGTGAGTGGGTGAGTGGCCTTTTAGTTTGGCCTTGCTCTCTTCCGATTCCTTCTTAAATTTTGTTTTGAAAAGGAGTCTCAATTTATAACCCAGCTACTTTGAAATTCTCTCTGTAACCTAGGGTGGCTTTGAATTTAGCAATCCTCCTGCCTCAGCTTCCCAGAGCTGGGATTAGAGCTATCGCACCTACTTTCTATATCCTTCTTTATTGCATCTTATTTAGTGTGGGGGTGTGGACACCATGGTATGTGTGGTGGTCAGGGGACAACCTCCAGGAGTCAGCTCTTTAGTTCTACCATATGACAACTCAGTTGTCAGTCTTGGTGGCAAGTGCTTTACTCACTAAGCCATCTTGCCAGCTCCCAAGTTCTTTTTTTTTTCTTTTTCTTTTTTGGTTTTTTTGAGACAGGGTTTCTCTTCTCTGTATAGCCCTGGCTGTCCTGGAACTCACTCTATAGACCAGGCTGGCCTCGAACTCAGAAATCAGCCTGCCTCTACCTCCCAAGTGCTGGGATTAAAGGCGTGAGCCACCACTGCCTGGTTCTTCATTTTTATTATAACTGAAGATTTATCTATCTATCTATCTATCTATCTATTTATTTATTTATTTTGTGTGTGTGTGGCAATTTATGTGCATCACACTTGTGCAGGTATCTGTGGAGGCCAGGAGGGGGCATCAGATGCCCTGGAACTGAAATTACAGGTGGCTGTGAACTGCCTGATGTGGGTGCTAAGAAGCAAGCCCAGGTCCTCTGTAAGAGTAGTAAATACTTCTAAGCGTTGAGCCCTCTACCCAGTCCCTGTGTTTTAATTTAATTTATTACTGTGGTGGTTTGAATAGGTATGGTCCACCGGGCAGTGGTGGCTCACACCTTTAATCCCAGCAATTGGGAGGCAGAGACAGGCAGATTTCTGAGTTCGAGGCCAGCCTGGTCTACAGAGTGAGTTCTAGGACAGCCAGGGCTACACAGAGAAACCCTGTCTCGAAAAACCAAAAAAAAAAAATCTGTGTTTTTCGATGATCTTAGGTAACTCCTAGGATAGTGTTGACACCCATGTTGAGATCTACACTGGATTAGGAGATGTGGCCTTGTTGAAGAAAGTATGTCACTGGCATGGGGGGTAAATGGGGGAGTGGTGTTGGGGTTTCAAATGCTCAAGCCAAGCCCAGTGTTTCTTTCTTTTTCTGCTACCTGCCAATTGGATGTAGAACTCTCAGCTCTCTCCAGCCCCATGTCTGCCTGCATGCCACCATGTTTCCTGCCTTGACAATAATGGACTAAACCTCTGAATGCAAGCCAGCCCCGATTAGATGCTTTCCTTTATAAGAGTTGCTGTGGACATGACATCTCTTCACAGCAATAGAATAGTGACGAGGACAATTATTTTTCTTGGGACAAGATCTCATGCATCTGCAGCTGCCCTCAAACTTGCTACGTAGCCAAGGACAGCCTTGAACTCCCCATCTTTCTGCCTGTACTTATGGGGTTACATCATCCAAGGTGACAGCTATGTGCCACCACACCCAGTTTATGTGACCCTGGGAAATGAAGCCAGAGCCCAGTGAGTGCTGGGCAAGCACTCTGCCAACTAACCAATATCCCCAGGCTTTGATTGTAATGTTTGGGACAGAATCTCAGGTAGCTCAGGCTAGCTTCAAACTCCTTAGGTGCCAATCTCAGGAAAAATGGCTAAGAAGCCTATTTAACATATCAAATCGGACTCTCAAACAGAGCTAGTACCAGTCAGAGGATAATTCTGACTGGCATACCCTGCCCCGAACCCTAACCCCCCCCCCCCCTTTTCCCCTCCCCCATCTTCTCTTCCCTGTATAACTCAGCCGTTTTGGCTTCTGTCCTCTTGGCTCACTCTTTGTCTCTCCATCCCTGGCTCCTCTTTTTGCTCCCTCTCTCTTCAGTTCCTCTCTCACGGCCCTTTCTCTCCTGTCATGGCCCGGTTCAGTCTTGACCCTTCCAGATGCCTCTGGCTGTTTTCCCCCTCACATCTGCTATAACTCCCATTAACCATACCTTGGAACAATCATTTGAAAAACTCACAAATTTTTTCATTCAAAACTTACTACATAGCTGAGGACTGGGGACGGGGACCCCCCCCCCCCCAATAAAAGGATAACCTTGAACTCCTGACCTCCTGACTTTTCCTCCCAAGTATAGGATCACAGCATGCCTAGCTCCTGAAGAACATTTTGAAATGAAGCGTAAGGGCCTGTGTCACTCTCCTGCTCAACAGGTTAGGGGCTTGGCTGGCTGGCTACCTTTTCCCACCCTCTCCTCTTCCTGACATCCCAGCCTCTTGAGGCCTTTATTCACTTCTTGCTGACACCCACTTAAAGATGAGCTCCTCCAGGTGTTTTGCATTCAGAGTCTGACAATCCATGGGGTCTCTCACCCACTTGCTCCTTTCTTAGCTTTGAGCTGTGTGCTAGGTATACACTGGGCATCAGAGACTGGGGCCAATGGGTTGACTGGAGCCCACCTTCTTCAGCCTCAAGTTTGCTGTAGGGCCAGTGGTCAGCTAATGGAGAGAGACCAGGCCTCAGCCCTCAGAGGGAGGCAGAAATGAGGGACAGTCTATTCAGTAACTGCTAAGCTCAGTTCTGGAATGGACACTCTTTTCTCTCTGGTCTCTTTCTTCTTCAGGTTGCTCTTTAAAGCTTCTCTGGGAAGAGGAGCAATATCCCTAGAGTTTCTTCTCCACATATTTCTTACCTCTGCCTGGTGCCCCAGCAGGAGGACTGGTTAGTTTGTTTGTTGCCATTTCCCTCTGTGAGCCTCTATTCTTCCCATGGAATGAGTGAGAGAAAGAAGGGCCAGCCCTTGGTCCCCTGGAAAGTACTAGCTATTGATACAAGGACACCCTGAGGGTTGGGGGAGCTTGGTTGCTGCCTTTGACTCTTGGGTCCATCTGTGAATTGAGAATATCTGACTCCCCTGGGGTCAAGGTCACAATCAAAAGTAAGTCTGGTCTTTCTTTCTCCTTTCTTTGTGTGTGTGTGTGTGTGTGTGTGTGTGTGTGTGTGTGTGTTGGGGTGTGTGTGTCATAGTACAACTTTTGGTGTTAGTCTTTACCTTCCATCTTGTTTGATACAGGGTCTCTTCTTGTTTATCTCTGAGATACCAGGCTAACTTGTCCATGGACTTCTGGAGACTTTCTTGTCTCTCTCTCATCCATCTTGATGCAAGAATACTGGAATGGCAGATTCCACTTACCATGGGTTCTGGGGATCTGAAATAGGGTTTATCTTGTTTTTTCTTACCTACCTTTTGGAGACAGGGTCTCACGTAACATAGGCTGGCCTAGACCCTACCATGTAGTTAAGGATGAACTTGTGGCCGGGCAGTGGTGCCGCACGCCTTTAATCCCAGCACTTGGGAGGCAGAGGCAGGTGGATTTCTGAGTTCAAGGCCAGCCTGGTCTACAGAGTGAGTTCCAGGACAGCCAGGGCTATACAGAGAAACCCTGTCTCGGAAAAACCAAAAAAAAAAAAAAAAAAAAAAAAAAAAA
>JADRCH010000060.1:11319489-11327469 GCA_019843965.1 Rhynchomys soricoides | reverse complement strand
ACAGAAACACACAGAGAGATATACACACATACAGAAACACACACAGATATATATATACACACACACAGAAACACACACACCGAAATACACACATACACACACAGAGAGAAACATACACACAGACACATACGGAAACACAAATATATACAGAGGGAGAGAGAGAGAGAGAGAGAGAGAGAGAGAGAGAGAGAGAAACACAGAGAGAAACACAAACACAATTTAAAAAGAAAATCTTCCATGGGCAGTGGTGGTGGACATCTTTAATCCCAGCACTTGGGAGGCAGAGGCAGGCAGATTTCTGAGTTCAAGGCCAGCCTGGTCTACAGAGTGAGTTCCAGTACAGCTAGGGCTATACAGAGAAACCCTGTCTAGGAAAAAAAAAAAGAAAGAAAGAAAGAAAGAAAGAAAGAAAGAAAAAAAGAAAGAGAAAAAGAAAAAAAAATCCTCTAAATAAATAAATACCCAAACAACAACAAAATGTCAACAGGGAGCCATGCCTTCATTGGTGGTCACCTATGAGCCACACACAGATGTGCACAAGAACCAGAAGCAAACTAATCCCTGGACTCACCTATCATACCCACTTCCTGGCACCCTCTCTTGAGCTTAGCCATTGTCCTGACTCCCAATACCTGCTACACACACCTACTTTATACATCTAACTTTTCTCTCTCTGAGATAGATAGGTAGATAGGTAGGTAGGTAGGTAGGTAGGTAGATAGATAGATTTTCATATAGTCAAAGCTAGCTTGGAACTCTTAATGTCATATAGTCCTCTCAAGTGCTGGGAAAACAAGTGGAGTACTGACCTCATTCATTCATTCATTCATTCATGAGGGGGGGCAAGTAGCCCAAGAGGGTACTCATTAAGTATCACAAGTTGGCTTTGAACTTCTAAGAATCCCCACTGATGGGTGCCTATCTCTTGTCTGACTTGTTAGCTCAAAGTCCTTTGTAAGAGTCATCCATCCATATTCATTGTATGTAGTCGTAGTAAATTATTCAGTGTCAATCCAATAGTGAATATGCCACAATTTATATAACCCTTTAATGACCGACAGGTTATCAGTACTGTCTCCACCTAAGGCCACTCTAAACAGCACTGCTAAGAACAGAAAAAGAAAGTTAGGTAAACCTCTTTGGTGTGAAAGTACTGGGCATTGAATCCTTTAAAGCAGATTTCCAGGTTGTGCATGGTGTGGTAGCACTCAGAAGGCAGAGGCAGGCAGATCTCTGTGAGTTTGAGGCAAGCCTGGTCTATGTAGTGAATTCAAGGCCAGCCAGTGCTACAGAGTGAGGCTCTGTCTCAAAGACAACCAACCAAACCAAAACCAAGTAAAAAAGCACGTGGCAGTGAGTTTTACATCTCCACAAGAATAATGTATAAGCCTTCCAGTTGCTCCCTTTCTTGCCAACACTTGGCATTGTCAGATTTTTCCATTTTAGATGTCTGGAGGCTGACGGGGCACTTTATTTCTAAATTCCTTCCTAGCTTCTCAGATCTTAGGGTTTCTGTTTTGCAGATGAGGACATCGGGGCCCTGAGAGGTGTGATAATTCGTCCAAAGCCACTCAAACTTTGGCACGGACTCTTGGGCTGGGATGCCAAAAGGACTGTCTGACATCAGTCATCAATTCTTCTATCTGTCCTGCCCCCTTCCGGACCTGACCTTGTTCTTCTCAGCAATGGGAAGAGATCGGCTCTGTGACCCAGGCTTGGGTGCCCTGGGCATGCATGGGTCACATCCTGCCCAACTCTCCCGAGGGCTCACAGGATTGAGAGGATGTTCAAAGTGCTTCAGAAAGGGGAGATGCCCACGGAGTGCGATGGTTGGAAAGGAATAAGGATGGGGGAGTTACAAGCAGTCAGTTTGCTCTCAGGAAGGTTGCAGCTCTGTGGGCGGAGTGTGAGCACAGCGCGTTACACAGCTGCGGTCTGGAGACCTTGAGGGTGTCTGTCAGGAAAACCAGGCGAGGGCGGCCGAATGCACAACCGCCTCCTGAGCCCACCAGCAGGCCCAGGGCGGGGCGCGGCAATAGGGGCGGGACCTTCATAGGGGCGGGGCCACATGCCGCTAATGACCAATGGACGCGTGCGGCTCATGCCCCGCCCCTAGAGTCCTCTGCATAGTCATGAGGCGCAGGCCGGCGCTGCGTCAGCGGAAGCAGCGCGCAGCGGCTGTTTCCGACCTGATAAAGCGGCGTTGTCCCCGCGCTCTGGCCGCAGCCTTGCAGCGCTCGCACCCCGTCCGAGTAGCTGACTGACGGACCCGCCCGGCCGGCCGCCGCCGAGGGCGCAGCCGCCGCCCGGACGCCCCGCCGCCGCCCCGGTGCGCCCGGGGCCCCGCACCCCAGCCGCCAGCCAGCCCCGCCAGCCCCGCCAGCCCCGTTAGCCCCGCGGCCCGACCGGAGGAGACAGGTGAGCGGCCGCACCTGCCGCCCCGCCCCCCCCCCCGCGGCCCGGGCCTCGAACCAGCGGCCCGACCGATCCCGCGTCTTTCCCCGCCCCCACCCGGCTGCTGCGGTGCAGCCCGCACCTGCCCTTGCTGGTCCGCATCGCTGGCCCTGCGACCGCAGTGTGTGCACTCCTTGCACACCCGCCCGGGGCCACCCCAGCGCTCACCTCCCGCCCCTGGCGTTGGGTGCGCACCCTCCTCTGCCTAGCCCTTGCTAACTTCTGGGAGTTCACCGGCTCTGGGCCCACCACCTTGAAATGCTCCTGGGTCACCGCTCTCTATCCTTGTCCGCAAACACGTATTGCTTGCAGCACTGCTAGCTGGTGGCTTGACCCTTTGCGGGCACCTTTTATTTCCCGAAGCCCACCTCGTCCCTGGAGAAGACAGGAGCACTACGCTCTAGGTGCAGAGCCTCGGATTTGGAGAAACCCCGTCCCTCTCCCCGAGACCAATCTTCCTCCGGTCCCTTGAGCTTAACCCATTCCTCTCCAAGGTGTGCTGCGCTAGATGGGCACCCGGAGAGCACACTCCTGCGGAGGGCTTTTCCAGGGGAGGTATGTCCAAGTTGGGGAGCACAGCCTGCTGGTTAGTTATTCGTAATAATTCTACAAGGTGGGGCCAGCCATGGGTAGGAAGAGGTACTGGGTGTCCTGGGGAGTCAGCGTCTTGTGCTTTCCTCGAGGGATACTTCAACTTCTGCCTTAGTTTCTCCTTCTGGTCCCCTAGCTGACCACACACTGGGCCTGCAGCTTCCTGTTACTGAGGTGTTTAAAGATGAGTGCCTGGCAGATAGGATTTGGAAGATGAGCGATTTAGGCCCAGAAACTTATAGGAGCACGGTGAAATGTGTTAGGTGAAGTGTGCTCTAAGCAAATTCTCTGCAGCTGACAGGTAGGGTGTGGTGGAAATCTTTTCGTCTGTAATTTTTCCTTGTAGTAAGAAGGCATAAGTGAAAAGCTGGAGGAGCACCTTACTGTTTAAGGGTGACAAATGGCTGGTCACTGAAACTGGGAGCTTTCACCAGTTTTGAAACAAATGTGAACAGCACCCTCTTGTTGCTCACTCAGATCTGAATCCTGCATTAGAAGAATAAGTTGATTAAGGCTCTGCAGAGATTTTTGCAGAAGCTGCTGAGAAGGGAGAGAGGCAGTGACCGTTGCCTGAAGCTGTGAGGGCTCCAGGTGGGAAGAGACTCTAGCATAATGAAGAAATCAAGTGCTTTGGGGGAGAGACTGGGGAAGTAGGTCACCTGAAAATCTTCCACTTGAGTGGCATTCGGGCTGATTGTGGTTGGTTTGTGACTGCTGCAGAGAAGTTGTTCCCTGAAAGGTTTGAAATGCATGTTAGCTATATGTAGGGGTTGATTTATGTGGGAAACATCCCTGCCTCACCCCAGGGACTGAAGAGAGGTGGCCCAGGGCCAGCACCCGGTGCCTTGGAGGATTCACTGGCTTCCTTGCAGAGATGCTGTGTGCTGCAGCTTTGGCCCTTGTTGCATCGTGAAAGCAGATCAGAGATTGGATGGGGTATCTCCAAGGTAGCTTGCTTTTAACACATTTCAACTTTGCCTATTGGAGAGGAGGGAGTAGGGGCTGGGGGAGCAGTAAACCACTCTTGCTCTTGTCTGACTGCCCTGCGGGGCTGTTGGGGAGGAGGGGGGGTCTATGCTCCTAGTCTCTTGTGCAGGACAGGAGCTTCGGGGGCGGGGGGGTATTTGAGCTGGTGTTTAAAGGCTGCTGAGTTGGTTTCACCTGTTATCCAGAAGGCAGACGAGGGCATTGGACAGGGTGGTGTTAGGGTTTAGGATGCCTCAGTTACCCTGCCTTATGCCCTCCCATTGTCCTGAGGATGTGGCCTGGCATTGAATTGTGGCTGGTGATCATTGTAGGTGGCCGACAACCCCAAATTGCTAGTGCTCTCCTGGGGAACACCCCTGGCAGAACTGTGCCTGTAATTTGTGGAACCAGAATGTGCTAAAAGCTGTGCTCTTGTTAAGGGTGGGTGAAGATGCTGCTCTATGCTCGACTCCTGTGGTTCCCTGGATTTTTTTTTTTTTTTTTTTAATCATAATGTAATTGTGTCAAGGAGTGTCCATTTTGTGATGTGCCATTAGGAGAGATCCTCGACTGCAAGTCAGGTGACATGAGTGTTCAGTGGTGTCCAGTAAAGGTTCAGCACTGGGGACAGCCTCATGTATGAGAAGCCATCGTGGGGGTGGAAGACCCCATAAACCAGAGTCTACAGAGGGCTCAGCTGAAGCACCTCCCCCACCAGCTCCTAGACAAGCTCGCCTTGTTTGCATTAGCGTAACGGCTCCACCAAAGTCAATGAACAAGGATCTTTTTAAATGGCACTTTCAAAATGTGCCTCGAGTGTGTGTCTCCTCCTCCCCCACTATCAAGTTCTGAGCCCTGTGATACTCCCTTTCAGAGAAACTTGAGGCCTCTTCCATGCTGGTGGAAAAGACAGCCCTGTTCCCAGCCTAGGGAACCTGGTCAGGCTCAGGACAGGCACCTCCCTGCTTTTTATGTGAAGACTGGAGTGTGCCTGGGGTTTGGTATTGGTTGTGTGTGTTTGGGATTTCTTTTTTTAAGGACTGGGTCTCACGTAGCTGAGACTAACCTTGGACTCCTGATACTTCTGCTTCGACTTGCTGGGTGCCTCCTCCTGACAAGTGCCTGGCTCTGTGAAGTGTTTTTCAGAATAAAACACTGTAGCATTAGGTAAGCAGGATTGAAAGTTCAAGTCCAGTCTGGCATTCTTTAATATTTAAAGTATATTTTAAGCTATGAATATGGATATGTGCATGAGAGTGTATGTGTCTGCAGAGGCCAGAGGTGTTAGTCCCCCAGCCCACTGGAGCTGGAGTTTCAGGTAGTTGTGAACTGTCTGATGCGAATTGTCTGATGCGGATGCTGAGAATCAAACTTGAGTCTTCAGGAAGAGCAATACATGCTCTTAACCACTGAGCCATCTTTCTAGCCTGAGACCTATTTAAGAAAAGATAAGATTGGATTCCACAGACTCAGCAGACATAGCAATTTTTTAAAATTACTGTTAGCTTTCCTCATGCCCCTTGTCAAGGGGCCACTCTTTTCCCAAGCGGCCAGCCTTGTGTCCTTGGAGGGTGTGGGTGTTAGTGCCTCAGGATGTCAGACAGGCATTGTGGATGGATGGCCAAGTGTATCTGTCTCCAGTGATGCTGTTGCTGGGCGTTTGGCAGCTGTGGGAAAGACACAAAACCTGAGGCTGGAGAGGACAAATTTCCTGCAGCTCAGCTACTACTTAAGTGTGGTTGTTGTTTGTTTTTGTTTAGATTTACTTGTTTTATTATTTTGTGTGTATGAATGTCTATTATTTTTTGTGTTTACTATTTGTGTGTGAATGTCTGTCCTACTACATATCTGTGCCTGGTGTCCAATGGGGTCAGAAGAGGATCTCCTAGGGCTGGAGTTACAGAGGGCTGTAAACCACCATGTGGGTGCTGGGAACTGAACCCGGATCCTATGCAAGACTCACTGCTCTAACCACTGGGTCAGCTTTCCGGAGGAGACCATTTTTGTTGTTGCTTTTTTTGAGACAGAGTCTCATGTAGCTCAAGCTGGCTTCAAATTCATTATGTAGCCTAGAACCTTGAACTTGACCTCTTCCCTCTATCTCAAAACTTGATGACCTTGAACTTCTGATCCTCCTCCCTCTGTCTCAGAACTTGAGGTTCCCAGCATTCCTGGCTTGGGTTTGTTTTAAAAAGAGGCTAACCCTCTAATTGTCTTGTTCATTCTTATTTGGTGCTAGGTGTGGCCTCTAAGGGGGGAGGGAGGTAGCAGGCTGCTCACAGGTGAAACCCAGACCAGTCATAGGCCCTGGGATCTGCTTTATGGTTTTGATACTTTTTTGTTTTTGTTTTTTTTTGTTTTTTTTTTTTTTTGAGCCAGGGTTTTTCTGTGTAGCCCTGGCTGTTCTGGAACTCACTCTGTAAGGCAGGCTGGCCTCAAACTCAGAGATCCGCCTGCCTCAGCCTCACAAGTGCTGGGGTTAAAGGCATTTACCACCACTGCCAAGTTATAGTTTTGATTCTTAAGCTTAGCTTCCTTTCCTCTTTGAAGCCCAGAGCTGAGAGACATTGTACAGACTAGGTCTTCCTATCTTCAGCTGAATCCTCCCACATCTGTAGAAGGATTTGCCCAGCTGGGCAGTTTGATAGGGAAGGGCCCTGGCGTGGGACCTGCTATACCAGGAACTAGCTTGGCCAGTGAATCCTACACAGCCAACCCCTGGTTTGAATTCTTGTAGTTAGTGTCTCTTGAACTTGCAGCCACATGACTTGGTTAGCCAGCACATCCCCCTTTCAGACAAGGGAATATCAAGGGAATATCTTGAGTAAGAAAAGCCACACTTTGGACTAGAAGATAAGAAACATTGAGGCGCTGGGGTGGGCATGCATTTGGCTCTGATGCAGTGGACATTGTACTTTGTGTACAAGTCTTACTGCATAATTTTATGCAGTCACTTAGATGTTGTAAGCGGAAGGATAATAAATAGCTCTCTGTTGCCAGCAACTTAGTCACCACTTGAGGGGAGTACAGCCAATCAGCAGAGTGATTTTTGGTTTAGAGTAAGGAGGGAGTATTTTTCCATCAAATTTTTGGAGGACCGGGATTGAATTCAGGGCTCCCTGTGTGGTGTTTACTGCCACCACTGCAGCTCTCCATTGGCTGTGTGTGGTGTGTGTGTGCGTGTGTGCGTGTGTGTGCGTGTGCGCGCACGCGCGCAGAAACTAACACTGGGTATCTTCCTCTATAGTTCTTTACCTTAATTTTGAATCAAGAGTCTTCTACTGAACCTGGGGACTGGCCAGTGAGTTCCAGGCGCCCTCTTGCCTCTGTTTCCATATCTGAGTGCTGGAGTAAAAGTTAGCGCCACCATGCCCAGCCCTCCTTTTTTTTTTTTTTAAAACAGTTTTTTAATGTCTGTGCTTTGAAGGGGTACACATGCAACCATGCAAAATGTGGGCATCAGAACAACTTGAGTGGTGGGTCTCTCCTGCTTTTCTGTGGCTTCACATGGCAATTACCTCTACCTGCTGAGCCATGGCGCTAGACTTCCATCTGTTCACTTAACTATTTATTTACTAGTTTGTTTCAACATAGAGTTTCTCTGTGTTTTCCCTGGCTCTCCTGGAACTTGCTCTGTAGGCCAGGCTGGCCTCAAACTCAGAGATCTACCGTGCTTTTGATTCCAGAGTGCTAGGTTTAAAGGTGTGTGCTACCACCATCTATTTTTTATTTTTATTTTTTATTTTTAGGGCAGGGTTTGACATCTATAATGGAGGTAAAATCACATGTATTGAACAAGAAGCTGAGGCAGAGAATTGCCCCAGATTTGAAGCCAGCCTGAGCCGCATAATCCATTCTAGGCTAGCTTGGGGTAATGACTGACCCTGTCTCAAAATAACTAGGGGGAAAGAAAATACAGAGCCAAACATGGTGGCACATACCTGTAATCCTAGCACTCAGGATGCTGAG
>JADRCH010000060.1:11289489-11314489 GCA_019843965.1 Rhynchomys soricoides | reverse complement strand
CACCAGGGTCTTATCAATACTATAGTAAAAACAGCAGTTTACTTCCCGGGGGCTTGGAGGTTGGAGACCCAAGAGCAGTATGCTTTCACACTGTCTGCTGAGGGAAGGAACATTTGGTGCTTCAAAGAGATGCCTTATGGCTATAGCCTCGTGCTGGAAACGGCAAGGCCTTAACCCAACCTTTTCACGAACAAGAGGAACTAGCTCGCTCAGGTCTCTATCTCATGATCTCATCACCTCTCACTCCCCACCTCCTTGGAGTAGGGTTCCTGCATGTGACTGGAGGTTATATGCTTTCCAGCCATAGCACCTTCTTTTGGTTAGTTGTGGGTGACCTTAATCACCATAGAACCTGGTTGGCACCGCATGTAGATCGGTAGCATGCCTTGAAATTGTCCCTGTTCTGCTGTGGGGTCCAGTTTCTGCAGGCCCAGTGTGCACTGACTGCCTGCTGTGCTACACACGCTTTGACTCATTGCATGGTCTGCATAGCCCTGGGCATCTTGCTCCTGACTGTCTCTCCTACAGAGTGTGCTAAGCACAGTGTGAGGTGAGGGGTTGGGGGAGTAAGCTTTGTCTTGTAGAGATAAAACATAAGAAGCCGGGCAGTGGTGGCGCTCACCTTTAATCCCAGCACTCGGGAGGCAGAGGCAGGCGGATTTCTGAGTTCGAGGCCAGCCTGGTCTACAGAGTGAGTTCCAGGAGAGCCAGGACTACACAGAGAAACCCTGTCTCAAAAAACCGAGAGAGAGAGAGAGAGAGAGAGAGAGAGAGAACGAACGAACATAAGAGGCTCAGGGTGCTGGAGCCAGGGATGCTGTGGGGGCCAAGCCACTGTTTGGCTGCATGAGAGCAGCAATTGCTGTTTAGAAGGTGGAGTTGGCAGGACCTCTACTTGCTTCCCTTGTCTCCATAGGTGATGGGGAAGACGGGTCCTGGCCCTCAGCTTTCTGGGAAGTGGGGCAGACCTGGTTGGTGGCCTTGTCAGAATCCTGCTGAAGGGGCCTATCTCCCTGCCTCATAATCAGGAGACCAGACTGGATTCCAGTCTGGGGTCCTTGACTTTGGAAAGTTATCTTCTGTGACATTTAGCACTGAGAGTTTGTTTCTGTCATTCGGTCCACCTATGGGTCTCATCTTAGAAACAACTCAAAGAAAACAGTGCCCACTAGGCAGCTCAGGAGATAGGTAAGGTGGCTTGGCTGAACCTTTTTGGATACCTGTCGGTGCCATGACACAGCTCCGTTGTGTCTTGGGCTCTGCCACATGGGGCAGGTGGAAGGACGATGGACGGGGTCTCTGTGTCATCAGCCAAGTGCTTGAAGTTTTGTGACACCATTTCAGTGTAAAGGGACTGCACCTATGCACATCTTAAAAGTCTTCCTCCATCTTCTGGTGGACCAGGTTCTTCCTTGGTCATTTAAGGAGAGAATGGTGGCCTGGTTCTTCTGGTCAATGCCTGGGACTGGAGGTCTGTAGCAGTGGGACTTGATGCCTTCCTCCCAAGCTGTGTGAGTCTGGACATACCTTCAGCTCAGGGAGCTCACACCTGGAAATAGGCATGGGGGAGCCCAGATAGATGTCCTCAGCCTCTCAGAGCTAAGTGCCTACTCTACAGTACTTCTTGCCTTCTGTGGCCTCTGCACCCCGGCCTTTGTATCCCATGCCCATGTTCTTTTTGCCCTCTCCTTACTGTCTATTACTTCTTTTGCCAAAGTATAGCCGCAACATGTTGCTTCCCTTTTGGTTTGTTGTTGTTGTCTCCCCTGTTTGGCTCTATAGCCCAGTCTTGTCTAGATTATATAGCCCAAGGTAGACCTCAAATTCCTATGCTCAAGAATAACTTTTTTTTTTCCCTTTATCAGTGTTACTGGGTTTGATACACAACCTCATGCATGCTAGATAAGCACTGTACCACTAAGCTGTACCTCTAGAACCTGACCTTAAATTCTGCCTCTGTGTCCTGGGCACTGCAATTATAGCCGTGAACCTCTTGCACAGTTTTTGTTTTTTGTTTGTTTTTTTTTTTTATCACCGACGGCTCTATGGAAACCTGGTATATGCACAGGCATATGAGGCCATGTGTGTACAGGGGACTGCTTCTGTGGGAAGCCAGGTCTTGGTGTTGTGAGGGAGTGTGGGACGAGAGTTAATGATAAGACTCGGAGAAGGATTGGGGTGAGAGAGCAGCCTGTAAGGAGCTTGGAGCATAGGGATGAGAGAAGAGAATCAGAGCCATCAGAGGTGGGCTGGCGAGGACTGGGTCTCCAACAGAGGGGTGCACCTAACTAACCGATGGAGACCCTGCCTGATCTGAAAGATTACTTGGCCATTCTCCCTCGGAGTCACTTGGCATGGCCCCTGTGTGGCGAGAGCTCCTGGCTGTGAGTTCTTGGGTGCTTAGGGTCTAGGGGAGAAGCAGGAGGGGAGGGCTCTGGCTTGGCCAGTGTAGCTTGAGAAGACAGGACTTAGAGGGGTATGGTGGGTCTAACTGCAGCTGTGACCTCCCTGGGGACGTGTTCTCTGACTATGCTATGAGAGCCATCTCAGGAATACTGTGAACATTGTTTGGCCCTGTTTTCTGCCAGCTGTGTGCTGGGGTGGCCTTATTGACCCCCCCCCCCAAACACCCACACCTAGCAGGCAGGTGCAGGGGCTCCAAGAGCCAAGCATGACAGAGCAGGCTTAGTTTCTAGAACCTTCAAAAAGTGGCTGTGCTAGGCAGCTTGGCTTAAGCTGAAGGGGGAGGTGACAGCACAGTTTATCTGAGTATGGGAATGTGTTGGTTATGAAATGTGAAACCAGGATTTTGCTGAGTGTGTTGCTAGCTCTGCCTTTCCTCCAGAGGGCCAACCCTGGGTTTCTTCTCAAAACAGAGAGCTAAGGTCATGCGCAGAAGGTCCAAAACAAGCAGACTCACTACCTCTCACCAAGCACGACACTGACACTCTGCCTGTCTGCGGACACTAGCACTCCTATGCTTCCCTCACTTGGTCTGACTGGACAGAGTGATAGTTTTACTTATAGTTGTTTATACTTCTGTTTGTCCCTCAGGATTGCTTCTAGAAAACACAGTTTGACCTGTGTTCTCATATACCACCAAGTATTTGCTGAGCTCCGGAAGGATCTCACTCAGCCTGGTGACCTGGCCAGCTTCTTAGAGTTTCCTAAACTTAAAAACCATCTTTTCCCTCAAGGAGGAGGGCAGGGCAGACCTTAACAGAAGAAAAAGTACCCCCTTCCTCTTCTTCCTACTTCTTTTTTGGTTGTTGTTGAGACAGGATCTCACTACATAGCTCTGGCCATCTTGGGACTCATTGTTTAGATTATGCTAAGAGATATCTGCTGGATCCACCTGCCTCTGCCTCCTTAGTGCTGGAATTAAAGGTGTGTGCCATCATGGCTGGGGTGTGTTGTCCTTTTCCTTGGCTGTTGTTAAATTTGTAGATGTAAGTATTTTCCTACTTCAGCCTGGGGAGAGGCTGGGGCCACAGGCATGTGCCACTGCCCCTGGCTTTTCTGTTTTCCTTCTTGGGTTTTATTTTTTTAAGTACTGGAAATGGAACCCAAGGCCTCATACATAACAACCAAGAGCTCCGCCTTTGAGTTGCATCCCTAGCCCCTGTGTTTTTCTTTTTCTTTTTTGGTACCAACTTAAATTGCTCAACTAAATCTTTAAGGCAACAACAGAGTGAGGGTAGATTTTTAAAAGCACAAAAGAATGATATCATAACCACACCACAGCAGAAAGCCCTTTAACCAGTTTTGTGGACATGCGCTGTCCTCAGCACCCATCTCCAGGGCGCTGCCATGAGTGTTTCTTTGGAATCTGATGAGAGCTATGCCCCTTTCACATAGCAAAAATTGATGCAGTTTTGTGTACATTTTAGTGGATGGTCATGTGTTTCCTAATGCCCACCAAAGGAGACCCCAGCTTGCCTGTCTCTAGATAAAGTAGGCTGCTGGGCAGTTTCTGGGAATGGAGGCCACAGGGTCTGGTCATCAGAGCAGTTGGACCTTATAAGCTGGGTGGCTGCCTGTGTGCTAGGCCACTCCTTTGCTCTGTCTCTGGTAAAGATCAATCCCAAGAGGACTGCCCTTACAGCTTTTGTTGTGTTTTAACATGTCATGTTGACCAAGATTAGTAATCTCTGCGGCCTTGGACCTCTGCCCATGCCAGGTACTCACCTGTCTGCAAAGCTGTGGATTGAATACCATGCAAAGTGACCATTGGACGCTGTTGTGACAGCCTCTTTATGGGGATATTTAGGGGAGTTAAAATTAGCAGTGAACACCACAGAAAGTCAAGGTTGCCTAAAAGATCCAAGCAATGTCACATTGAAAAATGTGGCCGAGGTAAGACTTGGCAGTTGAGAGAGTGCAAAGTGGAATTTTCTTTTTTCTTTTCTTCTTTTTTTGAGAGATGTATTTATTTTATGTATATATATGAGTGCTCTTTTCATGCATACCAGAAGAAGGAATTAGATCCCATTACAGATGTGAGGCACCATGTGGTTGGTGGGTATTGAACTCAGGACCTCTGAAGAGCAGCCAGTGCTCATTTAACTGCTGAGTCATCTCTTCAGCCCCGAAAGTGGAATTTTCATTTTTTTCAAGACAGGGTTTCTCTGTGTAGCCCTGGCTACCCTGGAACTCACTCTGTAGACCAAGCTGGTCTCGAACTCAGAAATCCCTCTGCCTCTGCCTCCCGGGTGCTGGGATTAAAGGCGTGCGCCACCACTGCCGGGCTGAAAGTGGAATTTTCAATTCTGGGCAGAGAAGCTGGGAGAATGGTCAGAAACTGAAGCTTGTGGAACCCTGTGAAACCTTTTTGCCAGCACCACAGCCCTGGAGAGGAGTCCTGGTCAGACCTGCATCTGCATGTCTGCCTAATCACACAGCCAGATGTGCAGCATCACGCTGCCTTTGGAAGTCTGTGTGAATCCCCAATCCCCTTCGAGCAAATGGCATGGTGTTTGGGTATAAACTGTGTGGCTCTGTATGCTTCAGGTCATCTTTAACCCCAACACAGTGTAAATGCTATATAAGAAGCCACTATAGTGTATTGTTAGGGAGTTACGGCAAGAAAAAAATGTCCGCTCACATGAAATTCTGTGAATATTTTCTACCTGTAGTTGGCTGGGTCAGTAGATGTAGAAGGCAGGGATAGGACAAGAGAGCTATTGACAGTGTGGATGCATATATCTATATGACAGATGTAGTCCTTTGTACCTGGTCTGATGTGATCTTCCTGTAGAAGGCAGCGTATGTAGTGAGTTGAAGAATTTTGTTCTGGCACGCGGTTGTAGCACACATGTATAAATTGCATTGGCCATGTGTTGTACTGAAGTAGACATGTTGTATTAGGTGATAGAGCCCTGTCATACCCTTTCACTTTCTCTTGGAGACACCTGGTTGTTGGAGCCCTAGTTCGTCAGTAGTTCATGTTATGTTTCAGTAAGAACTGGCAGGCACTGACTGCAAAGGACCAGCCTGGGGTCTGAGCCTGTCCTATCAAGAGCCGTTTAGTACTGGCCTGATGATCAAAGATGGTATTTAGCTGGCTGCTGACCGTAGGGGTGGCAGGGATGGGATGCCTCTGACAGGGCTGGAGGACTGGTGTCTGCTTGCTCCAGCATTGCTCACTAGCTTCCCTTGAGACCCTACTGCAGAGGCAGCAGACAGGGACCTCCGGGGTCTTTCCATGTGGCACTTAGTTCCTCTTGTGATAGGAAGCCTGCTTCTATTCAGCATGGCTACAGATCTACAGATGAAGATCTACAGGTGTAGCACCTGGCTTTCTGGCAGGAGGGCCAAGGAGGCCAGCCACAAAGGTTAGGTTATTCCTACCGACCCTCTGTTCTTGACAGGCTGTAGCATTCAGCCTTTGTTTCCATGAAGAACCAAGCTGTAATGTCACTTCTTACTAGTGGCTTATGGGCTTTGATCAGTCTACAGTTTCCTTTTTGATAGTTTCTTGCTATGTAGCCTAGACTGGTTTTGAACTCACAATTCTGCCCCAGCCTTCTGAAAGCTGGGATTATCAATGTATGTTATAATGGCTGGCAGTCATTTCTTCTGTGACAGAATCAAAGTCTAAGACTTGACCGCCTGGTTCTTACCAGCAGTCCTCTGTTCTTTTCCTACACAGTAGCTTTTCTCAGAGGTGTATGGGGCTTGTCCTTCCTCCCTCATCTCCTCCAGACATCACTGCCCTGCTCGCTGTGTGCCCAAGGCCCCCTAGGGCCATTTTCTTGGGGTTGTCTGTGTATTTAGGCCACAGTTTGCTAGGTTTGTACTCTGTTCCTTTGGACCACACTTTCCCACCTTTCCTCCTGGGGTGATGGCATTCCTGACCTTCTCCCTGCATTGTCAAGGACTGATACCTGTGGGTTACCAGTCAGATCTCTTTGCATCTTACATGCATTAACTTAGCATCCTATGTGTTGGATCCAGCTCCCTGTTGGCTTTACATGGAAGAGAACAGTGCATACCCACTCCCACCCCTGGCAGTGGTAGTATGATAGGTAGCTGGTTAGAACAACTGCCCAGCCTAGCCCCTGCCATATACCCCAGACAACAGGTAGAGGCCTGAAGCTGGGTATCAGCTTTGGGCCCAAAGCATCATGTATATAGACTTTGTAGGAATGACTGTTAGCTGTGAATGGACCTGCTGGGTCACCTGATGGGTGGGTGGAGTGGAAGAGGGCTCCCCTTGTAGCTCAGTTGCCTGCCCTAAAAGTGAACCTCTCAGGAGAAGCTGCTGCCGCCAGCACTAGTTCATTTTGTATTGACAGGGCCGTCCCAGTCTTCGGACTAACGTTAGTTCAGAGCACTGTATCCTCATGGTCCCAGAGGCTTCCATGTGGGCTCCTTTATCTTTTTTATTTTTTGTTTTCCTTTGTGTCTTGGAAGTTTTGGTTAGTCTGAAGAGCTTTCTCTGCTTTGAGAGTGTATCCACTCCCTTCTGCTTGGAGAGTGCTTTGATAGAAACCTGAGTTTGCCCTAAATCTCTGTGTTCGGAAGAATGGAGTCTATATGGTGCATGTGACTGCCCAGCTGTGTGGGTCACCTTCCCTGAGTCAGGTGCTCCATCTGTCTAGCTCTCCATGAATGCTTGGGTGTGCTTAGATATCCTCCCTCACTGTGGGACTGTCTGCCTTCCCAGTGTACAGCAAGTGTTTGCTGACCGAGCTTCCTGCCATTAGTAAGTCTGGAGAGAAAGGGCTTTGCTCTTTCACTGCTGGCCCTTTCCTTCTCACATCACCTCTCCCTTCTCATGAATTCTCCCTTAGTCACTTGTTCAACTAACAACAAGGGGAGGAGGGAGGACCAGTCTGGCCTTGCTCCTGGAGAGTGTGGCTGGTCAGGCCTCATCAGCCTCACCCTCTTTCCTCTTCTGGATGCTTGAGGGCTTGAAGTTCTCCTGAAGGCCCTAGACTAGTTGTGATGCACGCCAGGTACCAATCTGTTAGGAACACCTCAGCGTGCCTTGCCTTTCTTCAGGGAAGTTGAGGTCTCTGGGGGTGCTACAGACAGGACAGGAGTGGAGGGAGGGAGGGGAAGGAAGGGTTCTGACACCTTTCTGCTCTTGCCTTCCTGCTTCAGTTTCTTCTCTGTAAAATCAGACTATTGTTAGAGTTCCCCACACGGGCTTGCTGGGAGGTTAGTGAGTGAGTATAGATGGAGTTTTTAGAAAAAAAATTGGCTCATGGGAAGCACCTTGTGAGTTTCAGCTACGATAGCTGCACACCCACAGGAAACAGTTGAGTAGGCAGTGTCTGCGGGGAAATGAAAATGAACCCAAACACAGGCTCTGCAGTTCCCGTGAGGACAAGTATGCGGCCCGAGGATGGAAGGGCTTTCTTGCTTCTGTGGAGTTGACGATATGTGGTGGGCATAGCTGGATGTTCTGACCTGTGGGGATCCTAGACACCTCTCACAGGAGAAGGGCTGCAGCAGGGCTAGATGGCTGGCTGGGAAGTAGAGTGAGCACCGTAGGACACTGGGTTGGCCCTTCCTGTGTGGAACTAATTCTAGATTTCAAAATCAAATTCTGAGAGGTGGCTGCCAGAGGATGGATCAGCTTGCCTGGGAAGTAAAACTGGAGGTGGAAGAGGTATTGGAAGCTGGTTGAAATAGCAAGGGTTTGAAGGGAGACCTACATGTGAGTGAATAGGCTGGCCTTCAACTCCTTCATCTCTCCAGTGCTAGGATTAGGAAGCCCAGCTTACATTAATTTTTAAAGCCTTTATAGACTCTATTTTTTTTTTTCCTCCTCTTCGAGACAGTGTTTCTCTGTGTAGCCCTGGCTGTCCTGGAACTCACTCTGTAGACCAGGCTGGCCTCGAACTCAGAGATCTGCCTGCCTCTGCCTCCTGAGTGCTGGGATTAAAGGCTCGGCCTTTATAGACTGTTATAAAGAAAAAAAAATTGTGTGTGTATGTGTGTGTACATGCATATGGAGATCAGGGACAGTTAAAGGGAGTTGGTTCTTTTATCACATGAGTCTGGGGATGAGGCATGGCAATAGGTGTCTCTACTCACTGAGCCATCCATCGCTCTGGCCCCCTCCTTTTCTACTGTGAGACAGACTTGTGTAGTCCAGGATGTCCTGCAACTGACTTTTCAATAGCCCAGGCCAACTTTGATTTCAGTGTATTCCTCTTGCTTCAGCCTCCTAAGTGTCAGGACTACAGCACTGACCTGGACACTCTGCTTCTTTCCCCATTTGTTTATTTTTAGGTTTATTAGCTACCTGAAGGAATATATTCTTTTTATAAACACCGAAATAATTTCATGTTTGTTGTAGCTGACTATCCACAGTGGCAGCCCAGCTAACTGGGTCAGAAGCCTAGTGCCTAGCTCTGGGAGCTCTCTCCTTCTAGGAGTCCTGAAGGGTTAATGCCTGTGGCTAGCTGACCTGGGGAGGGTGAGGAGGGGTATAGTAAGATTGGATCTGCCTTGCTTGGTGACTTTCAGGCCTTTCAGGACCATGTGAACTCACCTGTCAGCAGTGTGGGGCTGTGAATCAGCACTCCCTGGGAAGATTACTGAGTTGCTGCCATGTCTTCTTCCTAAATTAGTCTTTTGAGGAAAAAGTGAGGTGTACTGAGTTTACAGTGTGGGTCCTTCTCCTGGGCCTTGCCTTAGTGGATGGCTCTTGCTCTCCTCTGGCAAGATGTCCTGCTGTCTGAGGAGATTGTATGACCTGCTGGAGGCCATGCTGGTCTTGGGATCCTGCTTTGCTCAAGCTGTTGCTAAGTTTCTCAATAGTCAGTGATGGAATCTGACTTGAGCAGGGCAAACCATGGAGACATTGGGATGTTTCCAGTTGACACTGCGCTGATAATTCGTTTGGTGGCTTCCACCTGAGGTGTAAGTGGGTTTGCAGAGAATGGTAGAGGTTCATGTTGGGGAGGGCTGCAGGGGGTGACCGGCAGCTGACTCCAACTCTTTCCTTCTCCGTGGGCTCTGACCTTTTTGCAGAGGCCAGGAGCCAATGCAGGCCCTGGATGTTTCTGTGGTTTTTGAAAAATAAGAGTTACTTAACTAGTACTTTCATTTTCTGGATTGAAAATAGCTTGAATAAGTTGGGTATCTTAGCACAGACCTGTATTTCTAGGGAGCTAAGACCAAAGGATCCTGAATTCTGGCTCAGCCCAGGTTACTTAGCAAGACTGTCTCAAAAAAGAGAGTAGTTTCAGTAGAAGATATGTTTAAAAGAGGTTGTGTGCATTGTTTAAGATTTTAGTTTAACTTTTTTTTAATATTTACTTTTATTTTTTAATGTATATGAGTATTTTGCTTGTGTGTACACCTGTGCACCACATGTATGTCTGGTGCCCAAGGAGATGTGAGACCATGTTGCATGGGTCCTCTGCAAGAACAACAAATGCTCTTAACCACTGAGCCAACTTTCCAGCCCCTAGCTTAGCTTATTTTTTAATTTGGATTTTTTGAGACAAGGTTTCTCTATGTAGCCCTGCCTGCCTCTGCCTTCTTTGTGCTGGGATTAAAAGGCGTGTGTCACCACTAATGGGCAATCTAGTTAAACTTTAATTATGCGTATATGTAGACGTCTAAGTGTAGCAGGGTACATTCAAGTGCTGTTTCTGTAGAGGCCAGGAGAGGCATCAGATCCCCTTGAACTTGATTTTGATTTACAAGTGGTTGTGCATTGCCTGATGTGGGGTAAGAACAAACCTGGGTCCTCTGTAAGTAAATGTTCCTAACTGCTGAGCCATCTCTCCAGGCCTATGTTGGGTTTTTAGACAGGATCTCTCTCAAGCCTAGGTTGTCCTGGAACTCACTGTAGCCCACGTTGTTCTAGAATCTGTGTGATCCTCCCAAGTGCTGGAACTATAGGTATGTGCTGCCGTGCCCTCCTGGCTCCCCCCACCCCCTGAATTTTTTAAGGGTCTGCGTGTGTTTGCAGACTTGTATAATGAGCACTTCCTGCCTTGATCTGCTTTTAATGACTGCACTTGAGGCTACCTCTCAGACCAAGTATCTAAGGACAAGGTTGGAGCCCTATTAGAGGTGCAGGATGCTGGTCTCTGATGCTGAGGGTCATGGCTTTTCAGAACACTCAACAAACCCCATCATTGTTCCCTGGTCATCATTTCCAGCAGAAATTGGGAAGAAGAGAAGCTGAGTTCTGAGCTGCTCTTCTAGAGGCTGGAGGTGGTAGCAGAGATGTGGGGATCGGGCACAGTGGCATCACAGTGGGCTCACTCTTGCTGGAGTTAGGAATCTCTCCCCTCATGCCTTTATGACTCTAGGTACCGTCCACAACTAGAACCTTAGGTTGAAATTGATTTAGACTTCCCCAGTATGTAGTGGACACCTAAGCCATCTGTATATTCGGCTACAGAAGAGCCACTGGATCTCTGTCTCTCTTTTACCCCTGTCCTTCCTGATGACCTATCCCAACTCCTGGAGCCAGTGTCTGGAATAGAAACCGTGGGATAGGAGCCTGCTCCCTGCCCCTGAGAATGTGGAGATGCACTGTGAACCATTGCTGAAGCTTGTCTTTTGGCCTTTTGAGGGTTTTCTGTGAGAACAGACTGAAATTTAATGCTTTAAATGTCTGGCTGAGGAGAGCAAACCCTTGGGGCAGCTGCAGAGAGTGTTCCTCCCACCCAACCCATTTAGCTGTGTTCCCTGCCTTAGGATTACTTTGCTATATAGCTGCATTCTCCTTGTGTCTTTTGTTGGCCTGTGTGTCCTGGAGAAGCAGTGTGTAATGGAGGCAGTGGGTTAGTCCTCAGTGGGATGCAGGTCACACAGGCTTTACCAAACCTAGAAGTACCCTGCAGATCCCTGCACACATGGGATAGGTAGGCTCTGGCTTTAGGGGAGGGCCTAGGCTCATCTCTGCTTTGGGGTACCTGTGCATGGCTCTTTGGAGTAGCCTTTCTCATTCCCATGCATGATTCCTTTCACTGCTAGTGTGGAGAGTTCACAGTGATGGCCCCATAGCAAATGAGGGAGGACTTATTGAAAGGCAACGGAGGCCCAGCAGGGCCCTGTCGTGAGATAGCTATCCCTTTTGGAGCAGGTGGACCGTGAGCTCTGTTGTCAGCTCCAGAGGCCATTCTGCACAGGCCTTCGTTAGCTATCCCTCTGCTCAGATTGATAGATCACTTAGTTGGGTAGCTTTGGCCAGCCCTGGGAATATGCAGGCTCTACACCCCGCAGTAGGCCTGGAGTGGACATTTCTAGGTGGTAGGCACCACAGAGACCGAGAACCCTTGGGATGAAGAAGAGATGAAAAGTGCCTCAGCCTCAGTCTGCAGGACTAAGGGACACAGGCCGACTGGTTAAGGGATTAGGTTTTTATCCCCAGGCAAATGCTGCTCGTACCAAGTAAACAGCATAGAGTTACCTTGGGCCACTTGCCAAACTGGAAATATCTTGGATCTGGTGCTCTTTTCTTTGGGTTGCTGTTGACTGTGGAAGATTTTGACCCTATTCCATTGCAGAGTAGGAAGAACAGCTTATTTTTCAGAACGGCAAATAAGGAAAAGAATGAAAGTATCTTAGAGTGTCTGTTTCCAGCCATCTCCTGGGAGGAACGCTTTTATAGACACCAGGCAGCCTTGCCAGCTGTGGCTAACTTTCCATCCATAGAAAATTGAAGTGTGCCTCAAGGAGAAGGCCAGGGCTGTCCCTGCCCTACAACTCTCGCCTGCCTTTCTCGTGTTCTGCCTGGGCCCCATGCCATGGAGCAGGCCTTGGTATTCTTCGTTCTGGCTTTCTTGCAGTTTGTTTGTGAGAATGTTGTGGTCGGAGGTCAGCATCGTGCTGAACGTGCCCTTTAAAGCCAGTTGACAAATCATCCTTTGGGCCCACACTGAAGTGGGTTTGTACTGGTAAGGTCTGTGTGAAATCATCCTGGCTCTGACCTGTTGAATCTTTCAGTAGCATCCACACAGGAACATGCTCAAGTTGTATGATCTGTCCTAGAATTCCTGTGGAAGATGTCATGCCAGTTCTCTGTTGTGCGGCCAGCCATCCCTGCAGCTCTGCTCTCAGTGACAGAAAGCTGACCAGCTGAAGCTCTCAGTGTCTGTCTCCTAGGATAGCTAACAAAGGCCCAAGAGTGCAGTGTCTCACACCTCCTGGTTTGCCCTCTTGCTGACCTGTCTTCCACAGCTGACTGCTGCTCTGGCAACAAGGCCTTACCTGCTGCTGGCCACCTGGAAGGAATCTGGAGTGAGCAGGAACTGGGTGGCAGGGTTGTGAACAGCAACAGGACCTAGGGAAGGTCTGTACACAACGGGCAGAAGTTGGGTTTCTTAAACTTAGCTTCCATCAGAAACAGGTATCTAAAGTTTTGTATTTCCAAATCAGAAACTTAGCTCTTTATAAATAGCCCAATAAAGAGTGGTGGCATGTACATGTAATTCTGTGTGTAAGGTAGAGGCAGAAGGATCACCAAATGTGAGGCCAGCCTGGGGCTACACAGCAAGAGCATATCTAGAAAAAAGAGAAATTAGTGTTCTTAGATTGACCATTGATTCTCGAGGGCCACTCAGATGGGCCTAGAGCCCCCAAAGTAGCTTTAGTTTTAACTTGTGTTCTCTTTCGCTTTCCTCAGAGCTGGGGTTCTATAGATGAACAGTGTGTGGAAGGACTCACTTCAGCTGAGAGTTCATAGGAACAAGCTTATCAGTCAGCACAGCTTAGGTCAGAGTTGTGAGAGTTGGCTATACTTGCTGCAGATGGTGGGCTGTCACAGCAAGCCCACCAATAGCTCACATGACTGGCACTGTGTAGTGGTCAAAGAGGAGGGGTTGGTCAGTTCTTACCGCCTAGGCTGGTTCTTACTTAAGGGCTGTGGATGTGTGTGCAGGTGTGTTCCTCACTGACTTAGGAGCAGCTTAGATACCCAGGAGTAGGGAAGTGAAGCCAGGCTCTGGGGGTCAGGACAGCCCCTCTCAGCACATGAACTGAGTTTGCCTCCAGGCTGGCTGCTTTCCTTTCTCAGCTGAGCTCCTAGCTGTGATTAAACTCATAGAAACTACACAGATGAAATGAAAACAGGGAGATCTGGAGTCGACCTGAGAATTGGCAGTGAAAATATGCTTGGGGTCTCCAGGGCCAGACTGGCATACCCCAGTTGCTGCTGCCTCTGGTCATGAGACCACTTAAACACCTTTCAATAAACTTGGCTACACAGAGAAACCCTGTCTCCAAAAAAAGAAAAGAAAAGAAAGAAAAGAAACTAAGCTGAAGTCAGACTCAAGACCCCACTGTTCCCTTTTATCCCCCAAAGTATCTTAAGCCTCTCCCTTTAATAAGCTCATTTTCCATTCTCTGTTCTATCACTGAGTACTGAGCTTGCCCAGGAGATTGCTGCAGTGCACCTGATGGTGGTGAGCCCCCAGGACCCGCCACCTGCAGGGTGCTGAGGATCAACTAGCATAGAGCCTGGACCAGGAACAGAGAGGTCAGAAGTAGAGCAGCCCACGGCCCCCCCCTCCACCCCACCCCACCCCACCCCCCACACCCAAAGCCCTGCAACTATTGCGGTCACCAGCTCCTCCTCTTCCCCTTCTTCCTCTTCCTCTTCTTCTTCCTCCTCCTCCTCCTCCTCCTCCTTCTCCTCCTCCTCTTCGTCTTCCTCCTCCTCTTTCTCCTCCTCTTCGTCTTCCTCCTCCTCTTTCTCCTCCTCCTCCTTCCCCTCCTTCCTTCTTCCTTCTTCCTTCCTCTTTCTTCTTTCTTCTTCGGTAAAACTGTTTCTTTGTCAGCTTTCACTTCTAGTGTAGGCAGGTCCCAAGCTAATATTTATCCTGCCTCCCCCCCAAAAAATTTTAAAAATGCTGGCGTGGGGAGCATTTACAAGGACTTTATTAATTGTTGAAAGGGAGTTACTGCCTTAAACTGAGGCAGTTGTGCTTAACTTGACTTTTGGTTAAACAGTCGTTAACAGATGGAATCGGTTTCTTCGGTTTTGGTCTTTCTGGTAAAGGCTTCTTTTTCATGTGGATATTGTCTGTTGTAGGTTTTGGCTCAGACATGGATTTAGACCAGGAACACTGGGTGCTTTTATGAAGCATATATCCAGACATGCTCCCCCCCCCTTATTTATTTATTTATTTATTTAGTGCATTGATGTTTTGCCTGCATGTATGTTTGTGTGAGAGTGCTTGGTCCCCTGGAACTGGAGTTACAGACAGTTGCAAGCTGCCACATGGGTGCTTGGTATTGAAATCAGGACCTCTGGACGAACAGCCAGTATTCTTAACCAGTGAGCCATCTCTCTGGCCCCCTGGGCATGCTCTTGTATGATGGGCAGGCTTTTCAGAAACACAGACTTTTATACTAGGAGCCACCAACTTTATATGAGTTGTCACTTTAAAACCTGGCAGGACCTCCTATCCTCTGAGTGTGGTGCAGGTGACCAGAGATCTGAAGGATGGGTGTTGGTTCTGAACTCCTTAAAAAATGGAATGCTGGTGATGTTATTCTGTAGTAAAGCTAGCCACAGCTGGCTTCCCTCTATTGCATGCCCTTCACACGGCAATGCCCTTGACTTTCATGAAATGGGTGGGCATGAGGTCATGAAGGGCCTCCTGGAAGGCAGGAGGGAGCCAGGGGCTTGGCATCCACAGTTCTTCCACTTTCAGCAGCTCCTGCTTTCTGTAGGCACTCAGAACAGGAAGATGAGTGAGGGGTGGGTGGGGATGGTCCCGGCACCAGTGTCCGGGCTGCTGTGGTCTGAGAGCGAGAGATGGCTTCTATCCCCAAGATCAAGGAGGGGTTGTCAGAGATAGTGCTGGGGAGTTGAAAGCTGGAGTAAGGAAGTCTGTGATGAGGCCCAGGGAGCTAAGGTGAAGGTCTTAGGACAGAGGCGGCTCGAGCCCCTCCCCCACAGCTCAGTCTCTCCAGTTCTTGATGTAACAGGTTCTGGGCTAAGCTCTGTCAGTGGACTCTCCTGACCTTGCTGAGTGGGTCTCCAGCTCATAAAGACCTTGTTAAGACTCTAGGACTTCCTCTTTGGTCAGCTGATTCCATTTTCTTGCAAGCCTCTTGCTCTTTTCCCTTCCCCTGGCCTGTGGCCAACACTCTGAGCTGTCTTTCTATAACTTGAGGCAGTATACACAGCTGGCCACTGTGTATCCCCTTGGGCATCAGCCTGGGTATAAAACTGTTGGGTTGAATTCTATGGAGTGCACTAGGGGACTGCTTTCTTTTGTTTTTGTTTTTTTGTTGTTGTTGTTGTTTTTGTTTGTTTTTGAAGACAGGGTTTCTCTGTATAGCCCTGGCTGTCCTGGAACTCACTCTGTAGACCAGGCTGGCCTCAAACTCAGAAATCTGCCTGCCTCTGCCTCCCGAGTGCTGGGATTAAAGGTGTGCGCCACCACTGCCCGGCTGGGGACTGCTTTCTTACTAACCTGACTGTTCTGTCTAGATGTTGGAACTCTACCAGCTGTCCAGGATAGCAGCATTGAGCACCAGGAGTTTGCAATCTAAACACAGACTTTCAAATGAATTTCCATTTGTTTACATTGGAGACAAAATGCAGACCACTTTACATGTATTCATTCTGGCATGGTATACTGTAGAATCTACTGACTGTACCTATAGTAGGCTCACATGTGAGCCTGCACTAGACATTTACAGGAAGCACATATCTCAGCATAAAGGTTCATGTTTCAGCTTCACATCCAGGGCAGAGGAGCAAGATTTGCTTATAAGAGACAAGCATTCCTTAATCATCTTTGCAATGGGTTTTGTCTGCAACTCCATCACTATAGCTGTGTTCCTGTTCTCTTGTTTCTAAGTGCTGATCGCATGGATGTTCCAGTATGCTGGCTCCAGTTTTTATTTGACTGTAATCTACACAAAGCATCTGATATTAAGGATTCTACAACAGTCTTAGAGATGGCTGCTAGTCTTCCAGAATGGCTGAAATGTTTTGTGCACATTTGAATCTGTATGCTCAGCCCTGCATGCCAGGTGTGGCATGCTATTCTGTGGAAGGCTATGGGTGATCTTTAGCCTGTGCCTGAGCCATTCTGAGTTAGCACCTGCATGTAGCTGGATTGCAAGTGGCTGTATTCCAGTCTTATTCAAGACAGCAGCATTTTCTGGCTGGCTCCCAGACCAGAACCTGGTGCTGTATGTATGAGCCTAGGCCTCTGGCACCCACAAGTCACCGAGTGGAAAAGGGGCCTGTTTATGTCTTCAGTTACAAAACCAAATTGGGCCTTTTGGCTCTGAGGAGCACCGCAGGAGTAAAGCTGCCTCCCTCCTCTTAGAGTCTTGTTATAAGGTCCAGCCTGCCCTCAGACTTGAGATCCTCTTAGAGTCTTGTTATGAGGTCCAGGCTGCCCTCAGACTTGAGATCCTCTTGGCTGTCCTTCATAAATACTGAAATTGTCGCATGCCCTCCATATCTGGCCTGTAAGAGCTTCTTGACCCATATTGACCTGTGCAGTACCCAGGAGAAGCAGGCTCGGGGCTCTTGTCTCTTTTCTCCTCTAGTCTAGAAAGAGGAGTCACCTTGTTGTGTATCTGAGCCTTGGAGAATGTTTGGGAAGACAGGCAGTCTTTATCTTCAAAAATAATTTAGTTTTGTGTTTAGCTGATGTTAGTTCTAGAGCAACATACAGAACTTGGCTGTGACCCACAGAAGCAGCACTTTTTTTTTTTTTTGGTTTGCATGTGGTGCCAGAGATTCAGTGAGACAACTTGTGCATGTTGGCAAGTGCTGTCACTGAGCTACAACCCAGCCTGAAATAATGCCTTTGGCTATGTGTTCATGCATTAAAGACTTAATGCCTAGAAAGGGTGCATCTTTTACATCTAGCATCGGGTGTTTCCTGTCAGAAGACAACAATATACAACATGATTTTGTGTGTGGATGTGTACTTTGTAGCTAATGTCTGTGGACACTGGAGGCTTCTTAGTGTAAAACCTCAGTGGCTTTGTTCCTTTGGATGCAATGGGTACTGAATGATAGTATCCTGCACTGTAATGTTGTGGCTGTGTCCTGCCCAGGTTTGCCATCTCAACAGCCAACAGGGGCTCCAGAGCAGCAGTAGCTAGTCCAAGGAACAGCAAGCACAGTCCCTAGTGTAAAGAGAGTGCTGGGGGACTTTGTATACCAATTTTTCTCCAGAGCCAAAGGAATGCCAAACAGCATTTCCTCAGCACAGAAAATGGGCTACCCTCTTTGTAGAGGTGGAGGTTGGGGGGGGGTGTGCACATTGAGGGGACATGAATGGCCCTTTCCTGCTTTGCCAGTTGTCCCAAGGTTCCAGCTGTTCTGAGTGGAGCAGGGAGAAGAAAAGGCTGAGGGAGTGACTGACCAGGTCCCCTCCTCTCTCAGTGAGCAGCATGGGGCTCTGTGTGGAATTGGGCTTGCCAGGGCGAAGCAGGGGTCCTCCAGGTGCTATTTCCTCAGAGGTCACCTTCCCAACCTCCTTTGGAGGCTGAACACAGAGCTATGCTGGTAAACAGTGCCATGACTCACACGCAGGCCTGTGGTTCCAGGTGAAGAGTTGCTTGGACACTGGTGCTGATCTTGCTGTTGGGTTGTTTGGCCTTAAGGGGGAGAGGGGTGGGGTGGTAGAGAGAAGCTGTCCCCCAGGCTACAGCCACAAGTAAGCTTTCTTTATCCATTCAAACCTGGACTTTGTGGAAGCGAGCTTCAACATTTTACCAAATACAGCAGGTAACCCTTTCCTATTCTCTCGCTCCCATTCCCAGCCTCACTTATGGGTGTCTGCCATCTGCCGTCAACCAAGGTCTGAACATATTAAAAAAGAAAGTTCTAGAAGTTGTTTAAACCATATGCATTCTGAGTAATGTGGTGAAGCCTCTGTTGTCCTCTCATGCTCACCTCAGGGCTGAGTCCCTTTGTCCTGGTTCTATAGTGTGTCTACCACTCACTCAGTCAACAAGGAAGGCCCTTAACCTAATAATCCAGGAAGAGTTATGCTGAACTTGCTGAGATCTGTGCAATCCTGCCCCTTTGCTCTACAGCAAGCACAGTGCAGAAGCTGCAGCCCTGGGTGGCATAGGTGAAATGCGTGCACGTGGAAGAAAGTGGTACAGCAGGGTGCTTGGGGTGTGTCCCTGCAGGCTGAGGGAAACAGTATTGCATGCCTCCCCCTTTAAAATGTCCGTATGTATCTGATCACGTGGACTGTCATTTCCGGAAACTCCCACCGCTTACAGTTGAGCCTCACATCCTCTTTTGCCTCAGCACACATTTGGGATCTGGAAGGCTCTATTTATTTAGACTTTCCATGCGCCACTGTCAAAGGGGTCTTCACAGTGGAATTACTCAACTGCAATCCTGCCTTTGAGGTCTGCTCTTGAGTGTGTGTGTGTGTATGTGTGTGTGTGTGTGTGTGTGTGTGTATATATATATGTATATATATATATATGAATGAATGAATGACAGGTTCAGGTTTTTATTGAAGTTTTCATGCCATGTACCTCCTTCTACTTGCTTCCTTGCCCTGACCCCTGGAGGGCATGGTCAGTAACAGAATCAGTCTGTCGGCATCTGGCTTACACTAAACACAGCACTGAGAGGGTCTGACCAGTGCTCATTGTGGAGCTTGTGGCTCACCTTTGTGGGTTTTATGTTAAAACTGCAACAACTTCCTTCAGCCAGCCTGCATTCCAGGAGCTTCTCACTTTAGAAGCTTGCTGCAGTTTCCATGGCAGCCAGAGCTTCATTCTGACTCTAGTGGCCTGAACCAGCAAATCTGCCAGTGCTAGAAACCTTTAGGAAAAAGGGAGGAGAAACCTCTTGTTACCAGTTTATTAAAAAAGAGATCTCTCCTGTTCAGCTGATAGTGCAGATCGAAGAAACATACAGAGCCAGGTAAGGAAGCCAAACCTGAGAACCCTTTCTTTGGGGGCTGGTTGTCTTATTTTCAGTGTGATTTTGCACTCAAGTGGGCTTTTGTTATGAGCCTTCAAAGAGCTGGTCGCCAGCTTGGTCCCCGTGACATTTGGGTTTTAGTAGAAAATGTGGATGGAGTTTGTTTACAGAGTGTTTCCATCTCTAATTCCAGCACTCAGGAGGTAAAAGCAGGAAGATGAGCAGTTCAAGGTCACCTTTAACACTTAGAGAGTTTTGAGGCCACCCTGGGCCCTGTGAGACACTGTTTCCACAAAAAAAAAAAAAAAAAGACACCCAAAAGCACAACAACAACAACAAAATAGATGTTTCCCCTCTCGGGAGAGCCATACTAGAGAACTGTATGGGGTCAGCTAGACCTCAGAACAAAACAGCGTAAAAATGCTTTTTTTAATTTAAAATCTCAATATGTCCCTTCTAGTCCTTTTGTTTGTTTGAGACAGAATCTTACATGCAGTACAGGTTAGCCTGCAACTCATGGCTGTTCTCTTGCTCAGCATCTCTAGTGCTGATGGCTGGCATAAGACACTCTGCCCAGCTCTCTTTGTTGTTGTTGTTTTTAGTTGGCAGTGTTATCCAGGCTAACCTGACTGTGGGCTCAAGTGATCCTCCTGCCTCAGTCTCCCATGTAGTTGGTGTGCACTGCTGTGTACAGTGTGTCCTTCACATTGTGAAAAGTAGAGCAATGGATACTTTGATTTGATTCCATATTAAAGGTGTTTTCTGTCTGTGGGTAGTGCCACATGCCTATGACCCCAGCGCTCAGGAGGTAAAGGCAGGCAGATCTTTGTGAGTTCAAGGCCTGCCTGGTCTTACATGTTCCAGGCCAGCCAGAGCTACACAGTAAAGCCCTGTCAATGGTAATAGTACATATTTAGTGTTGTGTTAATCATCACTGGGGTTTACCTGTTTCACTCAGATTCAGTAGCATTTCCTTTAAAGCTGGCACCTTGTTTGTGTCTAGTGTGGCAGACAGCTTTGGCATCTAGGCTTGCCCAGGTGCTTTGGGTAGCCCAACAGAGAAGGGTCTTCTGAGCATTGAAAGCAGTTGGCAGAGACCTCAGCAGATATGTGACCTGGGGTGGACCTTGTGTGGATAGCTTAAAGCAGATAGGTGGAGAGCCACAGGGGCTCTTTGAAGGGCCTTTGGAAGCCAGTCCAGAAGAGGAGAGGCAGAAGCAGGGAACAGTCAGTATAATGGACATAAATAATATTCTCAGGGATCATTTAGGTTCTGACGTTGAGAGTGGGTCTACAGTGTTGAGGGGAAAGTCACCGGCCCAGTTAGGAGTTTCTTGGGTGGTTCAGGCATTAGAAGGGCAGAGGTGGTAGTTCTTACAGGATTCTGAGTGAACTGAACATCAGAGTCCAGCAAAGCCCAAACTCTTGGTCCTCACTAATCTGATGAAACCACCACGTATCTTAAATGGGTAACTCCACTCAAGATTTTGGCCTCAGTGTGTGTTGGGGGTTTGTCTTGTTGGTACTAGCAACCTTCCTGGTCACCATTCCTGTCTTTGTGTGATTTAAAGGCCAGGAAGATCCATGAGAAATTAAAGTTTAAGAGGCCAGTAGTTCTTCTAGCATAAGATTCCTTGTGTAGGGTATCTATGTGTCAGTGTGTCTGTGTATGTCTGTGTCTGTGTGTGTCTGTGTGTGTGTGTGTGTGTGTATGTGTATGGCTCTTGTGTGCTATGTTAACAGGTAAGCTATGGACTCTTGCAAACATGCACAACCACGTCAGAGCTGAGTTGGTTCCCAGGCTTGCTGCTTGAGGGACAGGACAGGCGTATGGAAAGGGGCTAAGCTCCTTGCCTCCACCTGGCTCTTGAAGCTAATGCTTGCTCTTTACCCCATCAGTTCATCCCAGCCACCCTCTATGCAGGGACTAGTGCTGGTGGTCCAGCTGCAGGCTGTTTTCCTAAGTGTCTGATCTTAGATATCTGGGCCAGGCTGTGCTGTACTCCATGCCCCAAAGGCCCCGGGAATTGCCAGTAGTCTCCTGCAGCTCTCTTGGCAATTCTGATATTTTCCTTTGCAGATGGAAAAGTTGCTTCCAGAAATGGTGTACCAGCCATGTAAACACAGGCACCTGAGAGTTACATTTGTGGTCTGCAAATAGGCTTGGAGGCCTTGCAGTATTTAGTTGTGGCTTAGGGCCAGTGGGTTTCCTTGTGTGATGTGTTAGGGGACACCAGTCAGTGTTGGCTGGGACCTTCCAGGGCTCCTCTGGGTTTTGCCATTGGTGCTGAAATAGCTTCGCTTTAGGTCCTTGGGTCCTATGACAGTCATGTTCTCTGTCAGCTGCTGGAGTCTTGCAGTAAATCCTAGCTGTATGCCCGCCCACTAATTGATGATACAGGAATGCAGGAGCAGTAGTTGAACTACCGACTAACAGACTGAGAGACACTGAGGGATTCTGTTGTGGGGGGTACTGGGTGGCGGGCACCGGGCTTGAGGAAGATCCTTTATTAGTTGTACCCGAGGCATCCTGACTGCACGGGGTGGAGAGGGTCTGGATGGTGGCTCTCTCTATACCACTTCTGTAAACCTCGACACTGGTACTCAGATGTTCTGGCTCCGTGAAGCTGTAACAATGGTATCTCCCGTTGTACCCTTCCAGGGCTGGGATTCCAGGTATGTGCCATCCTTCCCCATCAACATACACAGTTTATGTGGAGGGTGTGACAGCTTTTCTGGATGGCCTAAAGAATTCTAGTGTGTTTGTCTTGAAATTTACTTTGACTGCTGTGTGCCAGTTTCTTAACAAAAATAAAAATTTAAATCATCTCGATGAGTCACTGGTATTGACACACTGGTTTCTGCCTCTTGTCTAGTGAGAGAGAATTGGGTCTTTGGATTCTGGGATTATTTTCTTCTCCTCACTAAATGGGAGGCCCTGTGCCTCAGGCTGGCCTTAAACTTGTAGCAGTTCTCCTGCCTCAGCTTCCCAAATACTGGAATTACAAGTATTACCATCACTCCTGGCAAGAGGAAGGGATTTCAAAATTTCTAAGCATTCATCCCTGGGAATTGAGTATCGGACTCCATGCATATCCGGTGCACACTTCACCGTTGGCCAGGTCTCCAACCCTTTTTACTTACTTTTACTGTTCTTGTTTTAACACAGGGTCTCACGTACCTGAAGCTGGCCTTGAACCCCTTATCCTCTTGCTCAGCCTCCCAAATGTTGTTACTTCTCATTTTGAAGCAGGGCCCTGGTAAATTGCCTGAGCTGGTGTCCCATTTACTCTGTAACCTAAGCAAGCCTGCAGTCCTCCTGCCTCAGCCTGCTGCGTAGGTGGAAAGACAGGCTCAGTTCTTTACTCTCCACAAATGGTTATCTAGAAGGCCTTAGAGTCATGGTTGTTTCCTTTCTCAGGCTCATTTCCTGCCACTTAGCAGTTTGCATTTAACAGTTCTCTAAGTCCTGATGTGCATTCTGGCTAACCCAGAACTCACCATGTAGACTGGGCTGGCCTCCAGCTTGTCATAATCCTCTTGTCTCAGTCTACTGAGTGCTGGGATTATAGGCATGTGTGCCATTTTTGACTTCCTCCACAGTTCATTAATTCTCCTACTGGAAGACATCTTGATTGCTTCCAGATAACAACCAGAGTTATGTGTTAAGATCTATGTGCAGGGTTTGTGGGGTCAAAAGCATGCAACATGTCGCTTAATTCCGGATTGCACGGTGATCTGTTTAGTTCAAACTAGGTCCCATGGTGGTGTGTCTGCACCCTTTGCCTCTCACCAGCAGTGACTGAGCAAGGCTATACCACATCCTCACTAGTGTTTGGTGTTTGGATTTGGGCAATTCTGGCAGGTGTGTAGAGGCGTGACATATGAAGGGAAACACCTTTCTCATAACTCTGCATGCTTTCATACATCTGTGTCTTCTTGACCTCTTTTTTAGGATCCCTGACCAATTTTTCGGGTTTGTTTTTTATTTTTTGAGACAGAGGCTCATGTAGCCCAGGCTGACTATGAACTCAGTACCCAGACTAGGCCAATCCTGAACTACTCTCTGACCCTCCTTGCTTTTTTTAGCCCACATGTTAGGGCTCTAGGCTTTTGCAACCTGGCCTGGCCCTCAGCCTGTCTCTAATCAGGCTGTTTTCTTAGCGTGTGTTTTGGATAGCCGTCTTTTGTCAGCGTTGTTCTTTGCAGATTCTTACTCCTGGTGTGCGGCTTATCCTCTCATTCTCTTATTGCAGCATCGGCTCATTGCTTACGTGTTGTCCAGTAAAAAAACAGGCTTGCTGTTGCTGTATTTCATTTGGACCATGGGCACTTTAGACTAGCTGGGTTCAGTTGGCATTTTTTAATTCTTGGTCCATACACTGATATTTTTTGCTGTCTGCTGCCTTTGGTCCATTTTTGCTGGTTTGTGTTGTTTCTGATCATCTGGAAAGAGGTGCTGGTGGGGACCAGGAGGCTGTGAACATCATTCAGGGCTGTGTGTGGTTCCATTACTACCTCATACTACACTGTGATCTCTGTCAGATTGCCCCAGCAACTTTCTGAATTTATGCTGATGTGAAAGAGGCAGGTAGTTACTCCCTCTCCATACTTACTTTGAACTTTGATCCCCCACAGCAGGGTAGCAATTTGATAAGGTCCTTTCTCTACGTCCCTCAAAGATCTAGGCTTCCACCTGCTCTTGGACATAGCTGAGAACAGTTGTTAGAAGGCTGTGCCACGGGGTGGATAGAATCCCCATATTTTAAGAGATTTTCAACTCGAGAGCTCTTTGAGAGACTGCCCTTTTAAGTTAAAGAGCATCTCCTGCACTCATGGTGTCTGAGGGTGTGGGGCCTCAATTTGTGCTCGTTTATACATGTGCATGTGGGTGTTACGGCACGCTAGTCACCATTGAGCACTTGTTGGCCATGTATACTTAGAACACACAGTTTGCACATGTGAGACTATGGACAGGCCGTGGAGGGGGCATCTGTAAGTATATGCCCTTCCAGCACTCCTGCACTGTGCCCAGGCTGAATGCCTTATTGACTTTGACAGTCTTGGTGAATGAACCTTGTAGTTATTTCTCGGCCCTTAAAACTTCCCAGCCATGGAGCTGAGGAAATGGCTCAGAAGTGAAGGACTTGCCTTCTACCAGGTTTGAATCTTTAACACCCACAGATTGCCAGGTAATCATGGTAGCCCATTTGTCATCGCAGCTCTTGGAAGGCAGAGACAGGGATCTCTGATACAAGCTGCCAGACTAGACAAATTGGCAAGCTCTGAATAACCCTGTCTATATATATACAGTGAAGAGAGATTGAGAAAGAAACCCAAACCCAATGCTAATCATTGGCTTCCACGTGTATATGCAACATACTTGCATGTGCGCACGCACACACAAACACACACACACTTTCTACCATGCACATATATATACACCTAGAAAACATACCCCGGAACTTTGAGCCAAGCTTGGGATACAAATCAGAGCTGCTGTACAGCCACTTTCCCACAGCAGCTTGAAGGAAGTCACATGTTTTGGCATCAGTCACTCACATTAGAAACAGGACAATAGAGGAAGTTGTTGGAACAATTGTCGTTGCATTTGTCTGAGTACATCTGCAGACTATAACAAAATTG
>JADRCH010000060.1:11234267-11289479 GCA_019843965.1 Rhynchomys soricoides | reverse complement strand
CAGAACTGCCTTGCTGTGAACAGATGTAGCTGGTCCTTCTGGTCTTGCCTCTTGCAGGTCATCATACTTTAACCTGGGTATTTTACACTGCATCTCTCGGGAAGCTTTTGCATGTGACTACATAGTCTTCACTTCTGGGATGGCATTGCATAGGACCAGATCCTTCCAAAGGAACAGCTGTCCTTCACTAGGAGATAACTCCTTGGACATTGCCTTGTGGACAGTGAATCTGCTTTTATGATACTTGATTCTCTCGTGAAATGTGCTGGCCGAATGCTGGGTGCTGGGCCTTGGGTCAGAAGTCAGCTCCACATTGCTTTCTTTTTTTTGGGGGGGGGGGGAATAAGGGCTCTGCTGGGGAATACCAGAGATGGGCATGGGGAGCCCACAAAGGAAGCATTTCCATCCTGCAAGGTCTTTGTGCCCAGGAAAGGCACAGCAATGACCCAAGTCCCCAACAAGAGCTATGCTTGATTAAGTTCACATGGAGAGGACTAGCACGAGAGCCAGGGACTGCCTTGTCTCTAGGGAAATAGATGAGCAAGCCAGCCAGGTATCTCTGGGATTCAAAAGTTTTGTCATTCAAGTCTGAGAATGATGAGCAGATTGTTAACTTGGCTAGTCTGTTCTTTTTGTTTATGCTCAGACAAAAGCATTAGACAACAAGTTGAAATACAAAAAGTCAGTGGCCTCAGTTATATGGAGAGGGTCATAAAAAGTCTGAGGGAGCAAGCAGCATTATTAGCTTTTGAATGTTTACTGACCAAAGCAGAACAAATCTTGCCAACAGAGACACAGCAAGTGGAGTTAGGACTGAGCTGGAGAAGTTTGTAGAACCCTCAAGGGCTTTCCTCAGAGAAGACTTGAAAGAAAACCAAAGCTAAGACTATAGTGGACAACAGCTGTCCAAAACACAAGTGGAATCCAGTCCAGGTTCCAAAAGGACTTTCCCCAGCTCTCATCAGGCTGCTGTTATAGTCCATATGCTCATAACGTTCTTGGAAATGAACATGGAAGAATAACTTGGAAGGTGCCGGGAAACGTAGAGAGTGAACTGCCTCTCAGAAAAGGAATGGGGCCGGCTCCTTTCTGCTTAAAGTAGTCTTCATCAGCTGCCAGGCTAGTGTGAGCAGAGGTCTGGCACCCAGCCTTTGACAGTGGCTCTGGCAGAGATACTCTTGCTGCTTCTCAGACACCGACCTTCAGATCAGGGAGAGCCTGCCTGGGCCATGGCATCCCTCTTTCCGTCCTTAGCTGTACCCTGTAGTACCCCTCAATCATCTTGTATGACATCAATACCTCCTTACTGTATGGGGCCCTTGGTCTAGTTGCCATTTGCTAAGGCTTTGAAGAAGAGAGGTTGGGCCTAGTGGCTATGCCAGGTGGCACTCTGATGGGGAGCAGATTGTCTTCCACAGTGCCCAGCTGTAAATCCATGTTGGTCCAATCCCCTTGTGTTGGTGAAGAAATGCCACTGTTCACCAGCTTGAGTCTGTTTTGATCTAGCTATTAACATGACTTTATTAAAAATCCCAGTTTGAAAAGCTGCCCTGGCTCTTAGAGTGTTAGTCGCTTTGCAGTGGTGTGAGTGCCATGGGTTGGCTGTGTCTGGGACTTAGTTACAGACTGAGACATGTTCAGTAGGCCTTGTACTTAATCACTGCTCCTTAAGGCTGTCTGGAAGATGCTCATGGCATTTGCCTATGTCAAATCTACTGTCTGTTCATCTGGACCACATGAGTAACAGGTACCCAACCCAGCACACACACTATCCACAAGGATTCCAGAGAGGCCAGACCTGGATGAGGGGCTGGTTGCCTTTCACCAGATGTGGCTATTCCAGAACTCTGGAGTGTGATAGTGGCCAGGACAGGCCCCAGGTGTCCTCCCTGCTACTGCTCTTAGGTGGTCCATCATCATTCGTTGAACCCCACTGGGCTTCTGATGTGTAGGCAGCAGCAGGACCAAGTAAGGGTAGTGAGGATGCTAGTGCATCCTGAGGGGCTGCTTAACAGCTGGCTTGGTGTGTCATCCCGCCCAGCAGCTGCAACGGTGTTGGCAGGAGCAGAGCCCATGGTCCTAAATGGGGAGGAGACTGGAAAGGTGGCTGTGGCTTGAGCTGGTACTGAGAGGCAGGAAGCATAGTAGGCTGTATGGTGTGAACCCGAGGGAGCTGGAGCAGCTACAATAAGCCTCCCTGATCCCAGAGCTGGACTGTACTGAATCCCTTCAAAGATGACCGCACTGTTCCTGGTAGATCATGTAGCTCAGTGCCAGGCTTTTCTGAGATGATGGGTACTGAGGCTGCCTGGCACCTGTGTCTCCTCTCCACACCATGCCGAGTCCTGACCTTGCACCGACTCCTGCGTAGAGAGTCCCCAGAGTCCTTCCATCTCCTCCCCCACCCTCATTTGATGTCTGTTTCTTTTTGCCCTCACCTGGTACTTGTGCCACTGTGCATTGCTCTGACCAGGTAAAACAAAGGTGTGTGTAGTCAGTTCCACAGGCTTGGTGCTAGCTGTGATGAGAAACTGCACACTACTGTGTAATTTGCTGGACACTTGCTGTTCTTAGTTGTCCTTCTCTTCCTAGTAAGCTGCTACAAATCCCCAGTCTGAGAAGTGTAGTGTTGCCATGGAAACTGAGCTTTAGTTGAGGGACCACATCTTCAGAGCCAGCACATGGCTTGTGGTTTCCAGCTCTGTCTTGTGTGCAGCCTGGGATAACACATCAACAATGATGGTATGGTCAGGTTGAGTGGGAATTGGAGGCCCCAAAGCTGTTTGGATGCTATTGTGAGATTCCTAAGACTGGATGGCTTGTCTAATCCAGGGCATAGGTCAGCAGCCATAATCTCAGAAAAGACTAGTGAGATCTAGCCTGGAGTCCTGGTTCTGCTGAACTAGTCAACATGTTTTGCATTTTAAATGGGTTGTTAAAAACAAAACAAACAAAAAACCCAGCAAACCTTGAGGTGGTAATGCACACCTAGCACACCTTTATTTAACTCCAGCACTTGGGCAGACATAGGCAGTTCTCTGAGTTCAAGGCCAACCTGGTTTTATAGAGAGTTCCAGGATAGCCAGGACTACACAGAGAAACCCTATTTTTTGGGGGGGTGAGGGGGATCAAACCCAAAACTAAATAGAATATACAACAGAAGCTATCTGTGACTTTAAAAGAAAGTTGGCCATACTTGGGTTGGAGTTGATTCAGTTTCTCATGCTAAGAGTAGAAATCAGGTGACAGCTCCTTCTACCTTATGGGTCCCAAGGATATCAGGTTGTACTCTCTGAGCCAACCAGCTGGCCCAGGCTCAGCCATCTTATAGAAACCCTTAGACGAGCATTACTCAGCGTTGGGGCTGATGGCTGAGTGCTGCAGACTGCTACCGAGTGCTGGGAGTGTCCCTGGCCAGTAGTTACCCTGTTACATTGTGACTGGAATGGGCTGCCCAGAATGATTTGCACACCTGTGTTTTGGAGGTTAATTTTTGTCTTATTTTACTTTTGTTTTGTTGAGGCAAGGCCTTATGTAGCCCAAGCTTGCTTTGTAACCAAGGACAACCTTGAACTCCTGTCTTCCTGCCTCCACCCTACAAAGAGCTGGTATTACAAGCATGCTCCACCACTCTTGGTTTCAGAGTTATTGCCTCATTTTACTGTTGCTGCAGTGACTCTGGAGCCAAGTCTTAGCACTGCATTTCAGGCACACAGACTCTGAGGATTGAGCAGCAGTGGGTCAAAGGCCACTGAGCAGAGCTGAAGGGTTTGGTGTTTTTAGTTTTGTATTTAGGACTGCTTGTAAAATAATCACTGTTGTCCTGTCCAACACTTAGCTGATCTGTTTCTGCTTCACAAACTTTATAGATACAAGTCCTGAAAATGTCCCTGTCAGGAAGGGCCAGCCGTGTTTGACATAAGACTGGCAGGTTGACATGAATAAAGGCCATGATGATTTCTCTTGACAGTAATGGGACAAAGGTCAAGGTCAAGAGTAGCAAACCTGGGGGTTAGGGTCAGTTTCCCCACTGCTTTTAAGCATGTGTTGGAAGTGGCTCCTGATAAAATTTTGGAAATGTTATATGGGTAAGTAGTTTTTGTTTTATTTTTAATTATGTGTATTAAGGGTTATATGCATATGAGTGAGTGCCAGTGTCCTCAGAGGTAAGAGGTGTGGAATCCCTTGAAGTTACAGGAAGTTGTAATCTGCCCAACTTAGTTGCTGGGAACTGAACTTGGGTCCTCTGGCAGGAAGGCCTCTTAACTGCTGAGTGGTCTCTCTATCTCTCCAGTCCTTTGACTGAGGTTTATATGGTGGGGGGGATAGGTGAGTGTGAGACAAGGGCTGCAGTGTGGAGTTTCAGTAAAACTGGGGACAGAGATTGCTGAATCTCTGCTTCTGGGAGTGAGGTGGGGGTGGGCTTGAGGGGTGGGTTATAGTTGCAGCCAAAGAACAAAGTGAGTGGGTGCGGGTGGGAAGAGCTGAAAGCGGTGCTCTGAGAATCCTCCTTCCCATGCAGGCTGTCCTGAGCCTTCGTGGAGGGGCTGCTGAGAGAAGGGTGAGGTGGTGCTCACCCCAAGCTTTTGGCCCATCCTAGGAGGGGGGAGGAGAAGAGGGCTAGCTAGGGCTCACCTTTACTCACAAGATAGTACTAGAAATACTTTATCCAGAGCAGTCATTGAGAAATGTTTGGTGAGCTATCAGCCTACAGACCTAACTTCATATCCAATGGGAATACTTTTGTAGCCCTTCAGATGGAGCCTTGATCCAGAGAGCCACCCCTCAAAGAGGCTGGGGTGGTGGATGTGTGCATGCCCATACTGGTTTGAGTTAAGGTCTCGCTGTGTAGTCCAGGCAGACCTGGAACTCAAGATCCTCCTGCCTTGACCTCCCTGGTGCTGGCCTAACATCTGTGTGCCACCATATTGATGTCTGGATCCTTTCTAAGAGGACATGCCTAGTTATCGCTAAGAATGTATTACCACTGTGTGTGTCTAAGTAAAGATAAGCTGGTCTCGGACTTAGGGCATCTCTAAACTGCTAGAGGTTAACAGTTTGGCCTGTGTAACAGGATTATTTTAACTTTCATTTCATTATCACTGTGTTTTCTAATCTAGACAGGTCAAGGGCTACTTCCCAAGCTGAGACTCAGCCTCAGCATAGTTTTTTGTTTTTTTGGTTTTTTTTTAGAAGATTTATTTATGTAATACACACACACACACACACACACACACACACACTGTAGCTGTCTTCAGACACCCCAGACGAGGGCATCAGATCTCATTACGGATGGTTGTGAGACATCATGTGGTTGCTGGGATTTGAATTGACCACCTTCAAAAGAGCAGTCGCTGCTCTTAACCACCGAGCTATCTCTCCAGCTCCCTCAGTATAGATTTTTGAACTTGCCTGTTAGGCAGTAGGGCTGGTATCCCTGCTCTGTCTAGCTTGCCTCTTCCACTAATTATTTATGTACATTGGTGTTTTGCCTGCATGTATGTCTGTGTGACAGTGTCAGATCTCCTGGAACTGAAGTTACAGATACTTGTGAGTTGCCATGTAGGTGCAAGGAATTGAATCTGGGTCCTCTGGAAGAGCAGCCAGTTCTCTTAACCACTGAGCCATCTCTCCAGCTCTCCTCTTCTGTTTTTATTGCACATTTGCAGGCAGTGTCTCAAATCCTTTGGTAGGTCTGTCAGTTGCTCTCCTAGCTTCCCTTTCTTCCTTTGTACTCTTTTTATGATATTGGTGGGCCAAGAAGGATACCACTGAGGCCTCTGTCAGTAGGAACACCCGACTGACACAGAGCTGTCGGTGTATTAGTGTTAGCTAGAGAGTGAGCATTATTTTTCCTGTCCATTTCCCTTCTGATTATACTTTCTAAAGCTACACCAGGTATAATTCTCAAGAGCTTGTTTTGAGTGTTGTTGATGATGAGCAGGATCCCGGGGGTTGAGTGGCAGGCCTGGTGGGCAAAGAGACCACCCCTGACTTCAGCCTGTCTTTGTTCTCTTGCAGATCCTCTAGCCGCTCGATGGGGAGTCACAGAAGACCGCCTGTGTGTGTCAGATCCTCACCTCTCTGTAGCAAGAGAAATAACTACAGCGCCTTCACAGTCATGATGATGAAACTGCTATTAACTGAGTGGTCCTTATGGATTTTTAACTCTAACTCACAGTGAGCCAGCAAGCCATATGTTTACAGTTCAACCAAAAACCCTTCTGTGTTGCTGCACTTCTCAAGTGTGAGAAGTTGAGACGCCTGTTGGTACAGAGTGGAATACAAGAGTCACTAGCCGTGGAATACACCTGCAGCAGAGCGAGAAGACGTCTTAATTTATCATTGGCGAGAGATGATAGTATTATTTATATAAGTAGAATAAATATATATATATATATTATATATATTTTGGTGGTAATGAAAATGGCTCCGCAGAATGCCGACCCGGAATCTATGCAAGTACAGGAGCTGCCTGTGCCCCTGCCAGAGCCTCAGAAACCCAGAGACCTAGAGGAGACCCAAGAGGAGACCACAAGCGAGGGGTCCATAGACAGAATCCCCACACGCCTATGGGTCATGCATGGGGCAGTGATGTTTGGCAGGGAATTTTGTTACGCCATGGAGACAGCACTGGTTACACCTATACTGTTACAGATAGGTAAGTCAAAGTGGAGGGCCTGGCAACTGCTGAGCGTGCAGCTTTAGCCACAGGTGGTGGAACTCAAGGTCCTGGGGAACACTGCCATGGGCCCTTGTCCTCTGTGCCTTGACCTCTGTGACAGTTTTCTCCTGTTCACCTGGTTTAGGGGCTTGTCCTGTGGTTTGGACATTGCATTGCAGGTCCTAGTAGAACACTTGAGAAAAACTGGACCTGGCCATGTTGGGCATACTGGCTGTGGAGGCCACTGGCTGTACCCCCACAGCGAGCCATCCTGTGTCACACTTGAAATTCTTGCCTATAGAATGAGGCTGAATGTAATTCTACCTCAAAAGTTCTGCAACATCCCAGGTTGCCACTAGAGTGGGTTTGTCACCGAAGTTTGTCAGAATCTTCAGTTTTCTCTGTAGGCACAGGAAGTTTTAAAAATTTTTCAGCTCTGAAGCTTCTAAGCGAACTGAACAAAAGGCCAAGTGATCTAGAAACATCAGTTTTTTGTTCTAGACGTTCATGGAATCAGGATTAATATTGTAAAAATCTGTTAGTTGTTTTTACAGTATTTCTTGCCAGAAAATGACTATATCCTTCCTTGCATGATGAGAGCTAGATAACCCTGATGTGCTAATGTCAGTCAGCTCAGCGTGTGGACTACCCTCCCCTGTGAGATCATCACCACTTCTTCTGTCACGTTGGGATATGGCTTTGACCTCAGCACACAGGTTTTTGTGGAGGCAGGCTTCCTTACACTGGCTCATTGCCTCACACACTGCTCTGTGGCCTGAATTAGGAAAGCAACTAGCGTGGGTCTCATTCTGGGGTTCCACTATGAATTCTGGCAAACTTTTCTTTGGGAATTAGACCTTAATCATTACCCTGAACTTCCAAAACCAGTTCTCAGAAGGCCTGGAAGGTGGCACAGTTGTGCCAGGGCCTGTCCTGGAGGGTATTGAGCTTGACCATGAGTAGCTGTCCTCTTGTTGTCTGTCATTGTGCCGCTTCTCATCCCTTACGGGGCCTGTGACAGGACACCACATCTGTCCTTAGGGTGCCTCAGAGAGTGAAGCATCACCACACACCATCCATTTTGGAGGGGCCCCGAGGGAAAGAATCATAGACCATCTTGAGGATTGAAGATACTGGCTTCTGGGAAAAGGGTACTAGACAGCAGGGCCGGAGGAGAGGGGGTCCTGCTAAGAAGACACCTTGTCTACTGAGAGAGAAGGGGGGAAAGAGGCATCAGGCTTACTTAGTATTTTCGTTTATTCCTGTCAAAGCCTTCTGAGAACTGGCTTCCATCCAGGTCTTGTAGCAAATCTGGAGCCAGAATGGCCTTCCGTGTTGGCCTCTTCCGTTATGGCAACAGTGATGTATGTGATCAACAGCCCCAAGCTTCTGAGACCCAGGATCCACAGCTGCCTGGAACCACATACTTCATGGGTTATACTGTTTCCACATGACCTTTGGCACTTTTTATTGTTTGGTTTTAAATATTTATTACATGAGGTTATGTGATTTTAGTTTATTGGGGATAATAAATAGTTTACCATGTACAGCTCCCAAGTAGCAGGGATTATAGGCTGAACTACCAGTCCCTCAGTGACCCCATCTTACTAGAGGTTGCTGTGGCTTCTTGGAGAGATCACATGACAATAAGGGCTCCAACCAAGAGCCAGTAAGGCTCAGGGCTTTAAGAGTTAAGAGCTTGTGAGAAACTAGTCCTGCCAGTACTTGGTGAGAAGCTTGGTGACAGACCTTTTCCCATCTGAGCTTTGCCATGACCACAGCCTCGGTCAAGACCTGCAATGCTGCTGTTGAGAGACCCTGAGCCAAACGACTGAGCTGAGCATCAGGTTCCTGACCCATAGAAATTGTGAGATGACAAATGCTGTAAGCCATTCTGCCTGTGCACCTTGTCCTGCAGCAGAAGGAGGCTGATATGTGGGCTCTGGGTGTTAGGTGTGATGCTTTATGGCTTCACTGTTTCTAAACCCTTTATGACCTAGAACATAGTGTTTTCCCATTACCTGCATGGATCTATCTTTTCTCCTACTTTTTCTTTCTTTTCTCTTTTTGTTTTCTTTCTTTCTTTCTTTCTTTCTTTCTTTCTTTCTTTCTGTCTTTCTTTCTGTCTTTCGAGACACTGGACACTGTTAATCTGTGTAGTCCTGGCTGTCCTGGAACTCACTCTGTAGACCAGGCTGGCCTCGAACTCAGAAATCCACCTGCCTCTGCCTCCCAAGTGCTGGGATTGAAGCCATGTGCCACCACTGTCCTGCTGTATATTCATCTTTCTAAAAGGCGTCAAACTGCTTTAAAATGTTCAGTTACATTGATTGAATGATTGACTGGTTGATTGATTGATTGATTGATTGATTGAAGGTTGTGAGTCTACACTTGGTCAGAGGACAACTTTCAGGAATCTGTTCTCTCCTACTGTGTGTGGGTCCTTGGAATCGAACTCAGGTTGTCGTTTGGCAACAATTGCCTTCACCTACTGAGCCATCTTACCCTCAGAGTAGGAAAGGTGTTTTATTGACAAATATCTCTTCATAAAATCTGTCTATGGTTTGTGGTAGGAAGCCTGCTCTTTCTTTTTCAAATGTTCAGTTTCTTATAGAAAACTTCCTGTCTGACGAGCAGCAAGCAAAAGCTAGTGAACAGAGCACTAGCTCAGATCCAAACCTCTGAAGTCAGTGGGCCTGACAGGCTCAGTCCAGGAGTAGCCAATCAAAGGAGGATACATATGCAGGGTTGCCCTTTGGCAGTTCCTAAAGGCAGTGTCCTTGTGTTGTCCTGTGAGTATACCCCTGGCAGGAAGTTGTCTTTGTTGTTAAAATGTGGCTGTTAAAAGCTGATCAGTGAGCCTCCATGTTGGGTGCAGAAAGGCCCTTTAGTGTCCATGGAGAGGAAGTTGCTTGTCTTGCTGCTTGCTGCTTGCTGCTTACCAGCTTCTTTCTGGCTGTCACCAGCCATGTGGCAGGCTGCCTTCCTAGTCCCTCTGATGTGCTAACAAGTTTCGCAGCCTGTGTTCCCTGTGCTTTTTACTACAGCTCCTTATATTGTTTGTTGACACAGGGCTGGCTGGGACTAATGGAGAGGTCAGTCAGTGTCCTCGGAGGGGTTGCCCCAGTACTGACCATACCAGGGGTTTTCCCTAGGATGCCCCCCACTAAAGGGTAGGAATAGAGGAGGCTCCAGAAGCTTGGGCTGAACAGAAGGAAGTGCCGCTAGCCAGCCAGCCCTCCTGCCTGTGATAAATCACAGCGTTTTCCTTTATGATAGCAGCTCAAGGCCCTTTCTGGGTTCTGTGTCATTTCCATTATTTGCTCAAATGGCATAGGTGGTTTTTGTGCCCGTGTGGTGTGGTGTTGGAAGGCACCATGTCCTATAGCCAAAGCTGACTCCTTGGCTCTCTCTCTTTCATCCAGTGCTGGTGGGTTTATTTATACCAACATCTCTTTTGAAAACAGTCGCATATATATCTAGAGTGCTTACACTGAGTCTGGCACATGTGAGACCTGAGCGGCTGCTCCTCCTTTACCTGGGCTCCCACAGTGGCCCGGGGCACCTTCACTTTGCACAGCTGCCAGGAAAGTGACACCTTAAGCAAAAACACCCGGGTCAGGAAAGGGCTGTTAACTGAGCTCCCTGGTCTTTTTCTCAGGGTCAGCATCACCATGTTACTCAGCTTGAGACGGAACAGGCCAAGAGACTTCTTTTTCTCACAAGACACAGCCTGTGTCCTCAGTTTCCCACCAAGCAGGAGTATTCAAAATACTTAATGCTTCTTACTGTTGATACTTAGAACCTTTTATTTAGAGACGGGCTCTCCCTCTATACCCCAGCATGGCCCACAACTCTGAATCCTCCCCAAGTGTTGGGATTACAGCTCTGTAACACACACCTACTTCTTAGTGCAATTTGTATGTATGTGGAGTTAGGGATTGAGCCCAGGGCCTGCTGCATGGTTGGCACATGCTCTGCCACCAGGTTACGCCCTTGGCTCAATTTTAACCTAATTACTTTTGTTTTTTGTTTTTTGTGTTCCCTGGGCTGTTTTCGAACTTGCTATGTAGACCAGACTGGCTTCAAACTCACAGAGATCTGCCTGCCTTTGCCTCCCAGGTGGTGGGATTAAAGGTGCTCACCACCAAACCTGGCTAGATGTTTGTTTGTTTATTGTTTTGCTTGCCTGCTTGGTTCAAGACAGACTGTCAGTCTCCTAGGCTGTCCTTGAACTCCCTCTATAGCCCAGGCAGGTTTTGGATTGGTGGCCTTTCAGCTTCTGACTCCAAGTAACTGTGATTATAGGCTTGGCCATCACTCACGTTGTACCTCAGCTCGTCTTGTCCCTGGTGAGCTCTTTTAACCAACCAGCTTGTGCTCCCTGAATGCCATTAACCCTGACAGGGAAACACTGCCACTGGGAAGGAGCCGTAGGGTGGAGGTGCCAGTCTGTGGTTGGGGGGCTGTTGCTGAATCCCTGAATCTGGGAGGGAGTCCTTGATATATAGAAGGTGACTGGTGTGCTGTGATGGGCAAAAGTGGGGCTGGTGTGACAGGGGTCTGACTGACTGCAAATGGGACAGGGCATTTGCATACAAGGGACAGCTCCCTGACACTGGAGAACTCCAGGTACCAATGTTACTGAGATAGGCATGACCCGGTCCAATCCACCTGCCTTTCTAAGCCCCATCTCACAGGATATTTCTTGCAAATTTTCAATGCTGTCTTCTTGGTGGGATGGTATTTTCACCCCATTCAGAATCCCAACGTTCTACACTCCAAGACATTGAAATCTCCCATTCTAGGCACCCGAATTGAATTCATGCCTTGTCATTGTGCCCCCAATGTGGATGTTGGGTTTGTTCTTGTTTGTCTGATATATATGTATTCTTTTCAATTCACACATTATTGGTGTATGTGCACACCACAGTGCGAATGTCAAGGTCAGAAGACAACTTTGAGGGGTCAGTTCTCCTTCCATCATGGTTTGCTTGACCAGTGCTGCTTACCCTCCAAGTCTCTCAACTCAATGTCTTTTGTATGTTTGAGACAGTGACACTGTGTAGTCTTGGCAGCCTGCCTCAGTATGTAGACTGTGCTGGCCTGAACTTGGAGCGGTCTTCTCTGCTTCTGCCTCCAAGTACAGGGATTACAAGTGTGCACCATCATTCCTAGTTTCCCACCCCCGCAATCCCCATATGTGAGCCAGCTGGCTATCAGGCTGCCCCCTCCAGAGTCTGAGCAGAGGCAGGGCCCCAGAGATCTACAGAGCACCTCAGGGCAGAACTACATACCTACCCTGTCTATCCACTATGGTTTGTGGTGCACCCTGCCATTCATAGGTCACATCTCAAAACTCAGGACCAGATGTGAACATACAGCTGCTTTTGAAAGACATATTTGGAAACAGACTGCTCAGGAGTTTCTGGGAAACTTCTAGAGAGCCAGCCTAGCCTTGCTGGATTCCCTCCTGTGCTGTGTTCTCATGTTACATTCTCCCCTTGAGGAAGGGGTCAGTCTCCTACTACCGTTTATTGTTTCCCTCTTGGCTCAGGAAGTACACTCAAGGGAAAAGGAAAATCAGATAACAGAAAAAGGGGTGCCTTTTGTTGTGGTCTATGGACTTGACTCATGAATAACTACTGGGCTAGCGTGAGATCCTACCTATTCCGCTTTGGTGAAGGTTCTGAAGAGTAGCACCCAAGAGCAAACAGTGAGGTCTGGGGATTGGTGCGTGGGGAAAAGCTGGTTTCCTGTCTCCCACGTCAGGACACGTCAGGGTAGGGCTGGTCACTTCGTGAACACGTTTGTTAGGGAAACTCCTGGGGAACAGGTGAGTTTCTAGGATTCACTCTGCTGAAGCCTGAGCCAGCTTCTCCTGTGGGAAAAGCTGTTCCTTTGGTAATTGTTCACGCAGACATTGGAAGATGAAAACAACCTCTGTGCCCTTCTTTCCCCATTCAAGGGAGGCTGGGAGCATGAGCAAGATGCCAGTAGGCTAGGCACAGTGGCCTGACACTGAGTTGTCAGCAGAGTAGTCATTTTCCTGGCTGTGGCCGAGCCCAGCCCTTTTTAGGACCCCAGCACACCGCCTCCAAAGCTGGCTGCCTTCCTGTGCTTCTAAAGCACACAAACATGGCAAGCCTTTGGTCAGAGCTGAGAAGACCATTCCACAGGAGACATCTAAATGCAGTACATCTCTATGACAGGCGTGTGGGCACATGTAAATGTGTGGCTACTATAGGTGTTTCTGTGACTTCTCACAGTTGCCAGTACTAGGTTCCCTACCATGGCAGGGTCTGCATGCATGTCAGGGATACCCTTCTGCCACTTGGGTACTCTGACTTCTCCCAAGGAATTCTTTTTGTGACCTTCGGTTCATTACCTGTCTTGAATACCCAGGGCTGTGGATGTAGTGCCGTGTCAGTATGCATGTACAGTGGGCTTGAATGCTGGAGTTAGGCGTCAGAACCCTCCCCTCCACTCCCGAAGAAAGCACTAGGTGGGTAGAAGGATCATTTGGGCTGTGAGCCTTAACCATCCTGGCAAACAAAATGAGCTCCCAGTCTTACCTGTTCTTGAAGGTTAGTAGTAGCAGGCGCAGAGCCCAGGACCTAGTGTGTGTTGGGTAAGCACTCTGTCCACTGAGCTACACCCAGTGTACTGCCCCCACCCCACCCCAGCTCAACCTACGTTCATCTCAGAGAAAATGCAGTCCTAGAGCTCTGGCTCTTGAAATAGGAAAGAAGAACTTTACAAGGGTACCTACCTGGTGTGGCTGTTACTGACACGGGTGGGCTAGGATGTGTGCTCTCAGAGTGAGGGAGCTTGGCCACAGGTGCCTCGCAGTAACCTCCCCAGGCTCCCTGACTAGCATACCTCAGCCGGCGACCTGTGATGCCTTGCATGTTTGCAGCACTAAAGCCCTCCCCAGGAAACGAGCAAAGTATCACATACACTCAGGCTCCTTACCTGCTATCCCGTGGCCCCTTCCCCACAGAGTGCTCTGTGCCCTGTGGCAAGGCTGTGTGTGGCAAGGTGACGGTGGCACTGAGGAGGCAAATGGCCACTGAGGGGCAGACCCTGAGGGCTTTCTGCTCAGTGATGTAAGCTGGGTACAACAGGACACACTGCATAGACAGAGGCAGAGCGGTGGATACTAGGGAGAGGGGGGACAGTGGGGCAGTTTGGAACTGTGCTGCATGTTGTCGGTTGGTTAAACTAGAACATACTGGTATATTTCACCAGCAACTTCCCACGCACCAGAGACCCAAGAAAGACCGAAGAGTCCCTGTGCCACCTATACCTGGCACCCCACACAGCCAGCCTGTGGACCCCTGAAGGGCGACACTGCGCATGCTTGTGTATGTATACATGCATACCATGCATGTGGAGGGCAGGGCAAGAAACTCCCAAATTGTAGCCACAGTGGTGGGAAGCGGCCTGTGCTCTGGTTGGGAGGGAAGTCTGGATTTCCTTGCATTTCAGATCATTGTGTTTAGCAAACAATGAAATAGTCACTGCATGCATTTTTCCCAAGGAACTCTGTACGCTGTTGTTATTTTGTTAGACTCTTGCTAAGCGCCTGCCTGTTTGTGCTGGGCAGCATGCCTGGCGTAGACGTGGCATGGTAGCCCAAAGCCTGAGGCTTGCCTGGACACCTGGGCATGACACCTGAGCAGCTACTTTACAGAGAAGAAAGCTTGTAAGTGAGCATGGCTGCAATTGGATTGAGGCAGAGGTTGTTGTAGGCTTTGCCCTCTGCCTGGAGTCTTTCCTATTGTCTCTCAAAGACAGAATTGGCAACAATAGGGACGTGTTGATGGGGGTTCCCTAGCTGAGTACAGGAGGAAGGACACACTAGGGCTGTCTCTGAGTGCTCAGTGAGGAGAGTGAAGGTTACACAGTGTGAGCAGACAGTGTGCTAGGAGCAGTGCTTGAGGATGCTACCATTCAGAGCCTCTGTGCCTCACAGGGAAGTGCTCCAGACAGCTGAATTGCAGTGTATGAGACTGGTGATGATGCAGGGTAGGTGGGTTGAGAAGCACTTGCTAAGTTATAGTCACTTGTGTTTCAGAACAAAGCAGTGGGACATAGAGCACACATAGTAGGTTAATGAAGGCAGAAATCTTCATCAGTTCCTGCAGGAAATGGTCATCTAAAACTTTATGATGAAAGCCAGAAATAAGTTAACTGTTAACAAAGTGTCACAAATATATGTTGAAAAGATAGACCAAGGGTATCAACTATCCAGAGACCCCATTAAGGTGCACAGGAGGAGTTTGCTGTGTATGCCAGGCATTAGTGCAGCACAGCTAGGGAGTGTGGATGTGGGGGGATGGCGGCACACCGTTGTCATAGGAGAAGTGGACTTTTTAAACAAAGTGTAGTCCAGCATGGCCCAAGATTGTGTGACAGGATGACCGTGAGTTCTATTACACCCTGCAACCTGGGAAATCTTAGAACCAATGCCGTTTTGTTTTTATTTTAAGATTTATTTGTTTATTATATGAATACACTATCTTCAGACACACCAGAAGAGGGCATCGGATCCCATTACAGATGGTTGTGAGCCTCCATGTGGTTGCTGGGATTGAACTCAGGACCTCTGGAAGAGCAATCGGTGCTCTTAACTGCTGAGCCGGCTGTCTTTATTATTAAAAGCAATCAGTATAGAAGGTGCCCACTAGACCACTTACTTGCCTGACTTGTACAAAACCCTGGGTTCTTCCCTAACATGGAAGAAAAGGTAACTGTTAAATTGAAGCTACAAAGAGTACGTACACATGGAAGCTGTGTAAACAGTTCTCAGTAGGACTTGTCTTTGGTGTGAAATGGGTGTCTGCTTCCTCTTCTTAATTTTTATTTTACTTTCTGCTGTGCCGTAAGGAGAACTGGGGCTTTGCACATGCTGGGCAAGCACTCTGCCACTGAGCCACATGCCCAGTGAAGTGAGGACATAGATCGGTGATGTAATTTGTGACTTGTAGGCATATCAGAGTAGAAACTACCCATCCTCCATGTCTGCAAGTTTCATTGCAGACAGATTACAAAAGGAAAAGCCTAGAGAACCTGAGGGAGGCAGAGGATGGACAAGTAGGACTTTCTCCAACATTTGGCTGAGCTGAATGCAAAGGAGGAACTTGGGCCTGGGCTTGGATCTGATAGCCAAGGCAGCCCTGGCTGCAGGCGTGCTGACTGGAGCAAATGCAAGTGGCTCGAGGGACAGTCACTATTGTCCTTTACTTTGTTGTTATCCTACCCGCACACCTGCAGTTTGGGCTCTCCTGTGAAGGGGTAACTAAGGCTAATGCTGTGTTTAAGCGACACTTTTTTCCTGACTCCGCAGCAGTTGTGAGCTGCACTGCCTCTTCCTCTTGTAAAACCCTAAGCCCAGTAACACTTCTCTGTTCTGTGCCCAGCTTGGCTGGCCTCCCTGCCAGCAGCTTAGTTAGGCCTTCCTCATGTGACCTGGCAGCTCCTTGGGGACCATTTGGGGTTCATTGTCCTTTGCTGTCCCTTTGTCCAGAAGAACATGGGTGCAACCTGACTTCCTCACTTGTATCCTTGTGACAGCTGAGACTGGTCAGCTGTCATGGCAGTGCAGGGTTCTGGGTTGGAAGTGTGCTTCAGTAATGGGAGTCATGAGCAGTGAACAGGGTTATGTGCATCCTGTCCTGAGTGCAAAATCCTGGGCATGAAGTGTTTGTCATCACCTGTTCCCAGCAGCATAACACAGGCCAAAAGCAGCTCAGCACTTGATTGCACAGGCCCAGTATGGCTTCTGCATGTCAGATACCTGCATCCCTGGGCAGAGGTGCTTACCTGCACAGGAAATGAGGCAGTGATAAGCCCAGTATTGAAGAGTCTGTTTCAGCTCCAGGCATGCCAGATGCACCTTATGCTCAAGAAGGGCAAACAAGAGGGTCACTTGTTTAGGGGTAGTCATAACAGGCCAGGAAACTTGAGTCTGGCTTTAGTCTGGTATGCTGAGGCAGGCATGCTGCAGATCTGCTTAGAGTTCACAGTACACAGTCCATCCGCTTCTGGAACTCCTACCTGGGGGATACAAAGTACTGTTAAAATCGTCTGAGAGCCAGTTTGGATGGAGGAATACAGTAATACCCAGGAGGGTATGGGGGGGGGGGCCCAGAATAGGCACAAAGGCCCATTTTCCACGTCCTGTCTGAGGAATTGAAACTTTGAAAATGAAAGTACTATCAGAGTCTGTAGCCAGTGAGGAGTAAAAAGTCTGAGGTGTCCTTCCAACTCAGGTTACCTTCAACAGAGCTACTAGACCAGGCAGGGGCTTCCCAGTGACTGTCTGTTCTATAGCCTTGTGCTCTCCTGGCATTTGACCTTGGGGGACTTGATGAACCCTTGGACACTGTTTCTGAGTCTCATAAATCACCCCCTAAGCTTGCCTACCCTTCTAGTGCCCCACATCCCCAGACCAGATACCTTTGAGCTTCTCCTGGCACTTGAGCCTTGCCCACCTGGCTGGTCTGTGGGATTCCATAGCTCCTTTCCCTCCACGTAGGGCTACTCATGTTCTTTGTCTTGTCCTACTAGGCCTGCCTGTCAAGTTTTTCCTTTCTGGGTACTCTTCACCCCTAGATATGGAGAAGGAAAGGCTGTCCATTCGAAGGGCAGAAAAAGGTATCTGGGAATGGAAGCAAAAAGCTAAGCTGGTTTTCTCAGACCTAGGTAAAAGTGTTGCCCCGGCTCCTCCTTCACCTTCCTGTCAGTGCTCACAATTCAGAGATACCACTGAGGATGGGCCCTGCTCCTGGCCATACTCCTGTACAGTGCTACACAAATAGATGTCCAGCATGGAGTAGCCTAGTAACACACACAAGCAAAACCAGACAGTGTTCATAAAGGCACCAGAGGCCCTGTTCTCCCCCTCCCCCGTTCCCACTCCTAGCGCCTGTACTTCCTTGCTGGGGTCATCAGCCTGCTACCTGCACGTCTTTCCCTGGTCCTAGTTACTGGCATGCCGTTAAAGGCTCTGGAAGCTCGTCTTGAGCTACTCACGGCTACCATCTGGCTATCTTTTCTTTGGGCTCAGACCAGCTCACCAGCTCAGTGCTACCCCATCATCCTCAGGACTATTCCCTACTGGTGTCTGGTAAGGCACTCCTTCCTGCTCTTAGGTGGACTCTGCTTCCTTGGTGCCAGGCATAACAATGTACACCAACTGGGGTGGAGTGGCTCATGTTGGTGGTGTGTGGGTGGTGGTGGAGATCTCTGTGTTACTTATGTCCCCTGTGTCCTTAGAGGTGCATACCTCACCCCATCTCATAAATGAAGTGGAGGCTAAGGCAGTGGGAAGGCAGTGCTGGATGTCAGTGCTACTACCAGAGCTGAGGCGACCTCTCCAGCATCCATGCCTGGGTCCCCAGCATGGAACATGTTCATTCCTCTTCCCTGGTGCTGTTGTCTGGCATGTTGAATGTTATCTGGGAAAATGTCACCATGTGCATGACATTCTTTTCACAGCATTACTGTCCAGGAAGTGGAGAAGATAGTATACTGAATTATCTGGATGTGTATGAGACTTGATTCCATAGGAAGGTCATACATTGGCACCCATGTGGAGCTTACTGACTTCCCCTGACGCAGCCTTCTTTCTCCAGTACTCTGTGCTGAGGCCAAAGTGGGAGGAGGGTACCCATAGCCCCTATGCCCTTCCCATCAGGGCCTTTTCCTATAGGTGCTCAGGACCCTTTCTTTTAGGAGCCAGATACACTGGGGTTTCCAGCCTCCATGCAGCCATGAAGATAGTGATGCAGGGTCCCTCTTTCTCATATGGATCAGAAACTACCTGGCCTCGATGGGAGCCTTGGGAGGTGATTTGTTTCCTCCATGCGTCTTAAGGAAGATAGTTCAGTAGTTGGCACTGGGCTTAGTGATGGACATGTGTCCATTAAGAAGTGGCTTTAGCTTTATGAGCTTTCCTAGCCTGCATCCCTATCTGAATCAGTGTTGTGGAGCCAGGCCTGTGCATTACATGCAGACAGATATGTCTGCAGTTCAGTGGGCATTCATGGGGATCTGTGCACCCCACAGCAAGTGGGCCTCTTGAGTCTGTGCTTTCTTTCTCTTTGGAGCAGGAATTAGAGGGAGTTTTTCAAGGCAAGATCTCATGTGTCCCAGGCTAGCCCTGAACTGGCTGTGTAGCCAAGGATGGTATGAGCTCCTGACTCTCTCCCCCACCTTCTAAGCACTAGGGTGACAAGTATGTGCCATCTACCCTGAGCCCTTCCTTACTGCTGTGTGACTGAGCTGGGACTCACACTGTGGGCTGTGGTAAGGGAAGCATAGAAGTGGCATGGAACAGGTCAGTGGCAGCCCTTTGAAACAGCTAGGAGAAACCCCCTGAGTACTCGAGTTTTACTCTTTCCTTGTCTTCCCCTGGCACTGGTAACTTTAGAATGTCCCTGGAAGCTCTCTGGCCCTGCCTTTAGCTGGAGATGTACATTCCCCCAGTGCAGGCTCTCCCTGCCTAGAGAGACCCCAGGGTCTGAGCAGCCCTTGCTTAGGTTCTGGCATGGGCAGCAGGTAAGCAGGAGGGTGGCACCTGGCCTGTGGAAGGTAGCTCATTTTCCTCCTGCTGTAGCCTTAGCAAGGCTGCCCTGAAGTGGGTTCACAGTCAGCTTGCTGTCAGATTCCTGAGGTCACTCAAGGATGCTGAGCTTTTCCCACGAAGAACTTCTTACCAGAGAATGTTATCATGGGGTTTTGTCCAGGAGTACAAACCTATCTGACCTCGCAGGCTTGTCCATTGAGAGAAAGAATGGGTTCTTATTCCTATCCTGGACCTTTTGTTAAATATTTATAGGCCAGTTTCCCAGCCTCCCTCCTCCACAAAACACCAGTTTATCAAAAATGCCCTTGTGAATAGAAGCCTCTGCATGTGACCCAAGTGTTGCAGTGGCTGTCCCATGTCCACACAGTGACACAGTGAGTATTTCCTGTGAACAAGGAACCTTCCGGGTCCCACCATTGTTGTTCAACCTTGCCTGGAAAAAAACAAAAAATTATTTACTAGGGACGGGTGTTGTGTTTGTTTAGGGCTTTGCTGGGAATCGCCTGACTGAGGCATCCCAGGGATGTGGGTGCTGGCAGCCAAGTGTTGGGGGCCGTGGCACCTTTTGCTCACCCTGGGCAGCACTGGAGATCTGTAATGGAACAGTGCTGTTGCCTGGTTAGCGCCTTGGCAGCCCTCATACAGGTAGCTGAAATGGCATTTGGTTTCCTGTAGGCCAGGGTCTGGAGTCTAAGATGGACTCCTGAGTAGACTGGGATGACCAAGAGCAGCTGTAATGCCACCACTGGTGCTGTATCCCCTGTGCTTGTGTCCTTGGCCCCTTTTTGGTTTGCATAGCTCTGCATCTCTGTACCCTTCAGTCCTCCACAGCTGAGCTCACAGCTGCCTAGCCATGTTTCCTGTTCCAGTAGGATTCTGAATTCCTCCAGCACACAGTGCTGTACCTGGTATCTCACCAGGCCCACTAGCAATCAGTCACCACTCCATGGCTGTTAGCACCATGTGGAAGTCTCATCCAGGTCCATACCTCTTCCAGGAGAGAACTTGGGGTGGGGTTCTGTTGTGCCTGGTCAGTGTCACAGGCACTGCACAACACAACAGTGTCAACCAAGTGGCCAGCTGCGGCATTCCTAATGAACAAGCAAAAGCTGGCAGGACTAGAGGCCCAAGTGTGGAGCTTCACATTGTAGCTCACAATCAATCCTACGTCAGCAGTAGGGTGAGTACAGAGGATGCAGACCTAACAGTTCCGAGAGGCACTGCAGTTCAACCTCACTAAGGGTGTCCTGGTTGATCCTGACACAGGCTGGAGACGTCTGGGAAGAGGAACCTTAGCTGAAAAAATTCCTCTATTAAACTGACCTGTAGACAAGTTTTCTGATTCATGATTGACATGACTCAGCCCATTATGGGGACTGTCCCCCCTACTCAGCTTGTCCTACATTTTATATTATAAAAAAGCAGGATGAACAAGCCAGTAAGCTCCCATCTCCAGATTCCTGCCTTGAGTGCCTGCTGCGAATTCCCACAGTGATGGACTGTGACCGGAGAACAGTAAGATCAAATAAACTCTTTCCTCCCCAGGTTGATCATGATGTTTATCAGAGCAGTAGAAGACAACGGGCTAGAGTTGAGACTGACAGCTTGTAGGCCAGCGTTCATCCCTGTGTCTAGAGCCAGTGAGTGAGCAGCCCTGAATCCCAGCAGACAGAATAACTGCATAAACTTACTTAAGACATTAAAGCTTGAATTTTGAAAGCTTTTTTAAAAGTTAATTTATTTTTATGTATATAGGTATGTTGCCTGCATCTGTGTCTCTGTACTGCGCATGGAGTCCAGAAGAAGATATGGGATCTCCTGTGACTGGAGTTACAGAGAGTTATGAGCTAACATGTAGATTTGGGGTCTTCTTGAAGAGCAGCCAGTTCTGCTGAGCCAGCTCTCCAGCCCCTCTATAAGTCTTTTGTGTCAGGAAGTATTACAGCCATCTTTTGTAAGATGTATGTGGTAGGCCACGTGATCCTGGGCAGCAGAGGTTTCTCCCTGGTTCTGGAACTCTTGTAAAAGTGGTGACAGCTGGTCCAAGGTCTCTGGGATGATGCTTCTGTCTCCATTCCTGGACAGTCTTGCTGTGCCCACCTGGAGCAGCTCGTACTATTCACTGACGCTCATTAGCTGCCCCATCAGTGCATGGCCTCATTTAGTAGCCAGTTGTTGGCAGCTTTGAAGGCCATTTTGGGTCTAGCAGGGCCTGTTGTACACTGTGTGTGCTCATCCTGCAGCCCACGGATGGATGTGTCTGTAACCCAACATACCACAGATGACAGCGTCAAACAGTTGAGCACCTTGCTCTACGGCCATCCATCTGTGAGAGAGAGCATCTATTATTCTGCTCTAGTCTGTAGAGTACTGTAGTAGACTACTAATCTATAGTCTACTCTAGAGATAAGAAGCACATTGTTTTCCAGCCTCTCTGCTCAGATGAATACAGGTGCCTGCCTGTCTTTCTCACTGCCTGGGGTTTTCCTGACCCTTTGCTAGATGCCGCAGACTTCCTGCATGCATTTCCTGAACCTGTCAGGCATCTGTGACTCCTGTCTACCTGTATGTGTAACCTGCCAGGGTGGTGGGGCCACAGGCTCTGTTGGTGTTGGCACTGTCCTTTTGCTGGGAGAGTTCTGGTCTGTGTGGACTTGCTGTCTCAAACAGGTTTGGTATGGGGGACTTACTGCTGGGCCTAGGCAGTAAGGGCACTTAGGTTAAGGGTATTTACTAAGAGACAGGCTGGCCATAGGAAGTTGGACTGTACAACAGCAACAGCACAGTATGACTTCTGAAGAAGAACTGTGTGGGAAGAGAGAGGGCCTGGCCCACGTGGCCTTGTTTCACAGCTTGATTGAGTCAGCAAAACTCTATACGTCCTGTCTGACTCTTGACTGGAAAGGAACAAGGGACTTGTTTGTCTCAGTGTCTTCATAGAGCTATAACGGACTGGGACAAACTCAGGGCCACTGGGTCTGTATAGTGTGGGACCCTGTGTTCAGGGTGGGTAGGCACTGTGAGCAGCAGAAGGTGTTGGTCATAATGAATGGATAGTCCTCCCCATTTCCCAGGTGTTGGGACAGTGACAGCAAGACAGTTGCTCCAGGCAAGGAAGGACAAGCCTGCTAAGGTTCTACCAGGGCCCATGAAAATGCCCCATGCCAACAAGACTGAATTGAGCTCCTTATTTACTTTTGAGTTGGCGGCATGGTCAGTGGGAAGCTCGGGGTGTCTTGTTCACTCTGGGTCATTTTGATATTGTGCTAAGAGGCAGGACACATGACATGGCCTTGCTGAAGGGCAAGCAAGGGCAGAACAGCCCCTGAGTGCCTTGCCTAGTAAGACTGAAGAGCCCGTACTGGTAGGACTCCACTTGGCTTGCCTGTCGGAACTCACTGGGCAGACTCTAGTCCCTGACTCTTGTCTGTCCTGCTGACTTGGGATGGGGACAGATCTAGCCTTCCTGTAGCCAGGCATGGCTGCAGAGGTCAGAACACATACCTTAGACCCTGGCGGAGTGCCTGGTATCTAATGGCGTGATGGCACGAGGTTCTGCAAGGTGCTTCCTCCCTTGACATGCTCTCCCCCCACACATTTGTTTTTCTTGCCAGCTCAACATGAGTCTGTTTCCTCAGTGTCCCTAGAGTGTGAGCGCTTGCTTGTCTGATGAAGAGGTGAAGTGACCAAGCTTCAGGTTGTTGTAAAATGGGGAGAGTCTTGCTGGTCTTGTGATGACACTCAAAGGCTCCCAACCGCATCCAGGACACACAGTGTGCCACACTTACCCAGCATCCACTCACTCATAAGGACCACCAGCACTCTGACCTATACTTCCTAACTCCTTGATGAGTCTTTACATGTCACTTGAGGGTGGTGTGCTCAGGTGCAAGAGTCTCTGTAGTACTGAGCACTGGCAGTTGTGCATATACGTTCCAGTTGCTCTGCAGAGTGCTGGCCTGTGTGTCCAGGGCCATCGTTCATCTGCTCTGTTGACACCGCATTTGAGTTTGTATGACAGGAAGGTGGCGTAGACGCTGATGTCAGGCTGTCCAGGTTACATCTTGAGGCCACCACACTCACTGTGTCATGCTTGGACAGTCTGGGAAGCTAAATGGAAGAAGGGGCACTGGGTGCTGGCTGTGGCTGTTGCAGGTGGATACATGTGGGTTTTTACCACCCCGGTGCCCAGGCCACCTACTGCCAAGGTAACTGAGGGTCCTAGTGGCTCTGTAGACCTTGGCAAGACTGTTCGTAATAGATTTTCCTTAGTCAGGTCCAAAATTCAGTGGCTCTTCCTAGTGTACCACTACATTGTACCACTTCCATAGTATGGTACAAAGGGACAAGGGACTTGTACCTGAGTAGCTCAGCCCTGCTCAGTACCAGTACCTGGTGGCCCTTCAGGCAGAGCCCAGTACTGGCTCCAAGGTCTGGAGTACCCCTTTGTCTAGCATCTTCAATGCCAGAGGACCCTTAGGGTAAAAAGGTCTATCCTGAGGAGACGTGAGGGAGCAAGAGTATGTGCCTATGTGGGCTGTACATGATGAGTGACAGGCTGTGTGTGTCCCTGCAGGCCTCCCTGAGAAGTACTACAGCCTCACCTGGTTCCTGAGCCCCGTCCTCGGCCTCATCTTCACACCGCTTATTGGCTCTGCAAGTGACCGCTGTACCCTGAGCTGGGGTCGCCGGCGGCCCTTCATCCTTGTGCTGTGTGTGGGGGTCCTCATTGGTGTTGCACTTTTCCTCAACGGCTCCGCTATAGGTGAGTGTTTGCTGAGCTTGCAGTAGTATGAGCTTTGGGGGCCTTATCTGGTGACTTCACTGGGTCGCTGTGCAAGGACCAGCTCAGGCTGCTGAGGACCTCCTAGTGGAGACTGTACAGGGAGCTTGGCAGTAGAGCCGGCCCCACATGGGAAAGCTGGAGGAACCTGTTCACAGGGAAACGCTTCCTGTTGTGATGGCTTGTTTTTAATGCGTATCTGACACCACGTCCTGTTTCCAGAGTGATTTCAGAAATTATCTTTTCTTTTTTGTTCTCCTTTTCTTAGACATGGTACTGAAAATGTCCAGAACCCAGTCTGCTGTTTGTTTTCTTGGTTCATGCCTCATGTGTTGTTTTGCCTCTTTCTGTTGTTTTGTTTTTAATTAAAGCCACTCTGTGGGAAAATATTTTCTGCCTTGCGGGCACCATTCAGAACTGGTGGAAACAAAGCCTTGGTTTTTGGATCCACGGGTAAAGGAGTGCAGTGTGGGTTCAGAGGCAGCAGGGCTGTGGGCAGAGAGTTCCCACAAGACCACCTCCAGGGGGCAGTCACAGCTCTGAGAGCCAGGATAGGGACAGTCTGTAGCAGCTTTGAGTAAATCTCCTGGCCTGAGTGTCTCCTTGCCAAGTCATACCTGTACCAGGCAGATCCTCCACCAGAAATGGGTCCAGAAATAGGAATCTGCAAGTGACACTTTCCTGGTATTTGCTGCCTGCCCTGGGCCTGTCTGTGTGACCTGCAAGCATTCCTTTACTTTCCTATATGCAGTGGCATGTATAGAGAGCAACCCTGGGGTGGCCCTCACCACAGGTGATCCACATATAGCCAGTCTGGAGGTACCAACACTTCAGCCTGAGCTCTTCCCTTGCCAGTAGGGCCTCCTGGGCAACCCATAGGCCAGCCTGTCAAGGTGTAGTCAGAAGACTGTACTTCATGGCCAGACCTGTCTTTGCCCCACCTCTAGTCTGAAGGTTGGTCCCAGTATGAGCTAATGAGGGCTCAGGTCTGGAGATCAGTCTCTGGGTCCAGACAGGTTCCCTTATCAGGCAAGGCTTACTGTGTGAGGGCAGCCTTCTTAGAGGCTCAGGGTGCCTGCAGAGGCGGTGTGATCTTCTTAGGTCCTTATGTACTCACAGCCTGTTGTCTAGTTTGGAAGCTAAGGCGCAGCCAAGCAGCCAAGCAGCACAGAGGGGTTTGTGTTGTTGGGTGGAGGAGGAGATAGCATCCTCATAGATGGAGGCAGTGGCCCCTGCACAGCGGCTGCAGCTGATGCCAGTAGCCACTGTTTGTTGCCTGATGGGCAGAGGAGGAAGAACTTGCTCCCCTTCTTTTTGAGGGAGGGAGAGATAGCTTAGTAGGGAGCATTGCTGCTGCTCTTGAAGAAGACCCAGGTTCAAGTCCCAGCATCCACATGGTGGCTCGCAGCCATCTGTAACTTCAGTTCCAAAAGATCTGATGCCCTCTTCTGACCTCTGCAGACATCAAGCACACACAAGATGCACATCCATACATGCAGGCAAAACATTCATAGTAAAATAAATACTTGTTAAGAGAGGGAGCTCTTGGGGGCTGGACCAAAGGGGACACCCACAAACCACAGAAATGTGGTGAACTTTACCACTATCCTGAAAGCATTTGTCTGAGGAGCCTGACAGTTGGCACTGGCATATGACTGATTCCCCACGCTCTGTCCAGGTCTGGCGCTCGGCGATGTTCCCGGCCAGCAGCCCATTGGCATTGTCCTCACGGTGCTGGGAGTGGTGGTCCTGGATTTCAGTGCCGATGCAACTGAGGGGCCTATCCGTGCCTACCTGCTGGATGTGGTAGACAGTGAGGAGCAAGACATGGCCCTCAACATACACGCCTTCTCTGCTGGTAAAGCCCCATACTAGGCCCCAGGTGGGCGGGAGGGATCGGTGCTCATTGGTGGGGTGATCAATACTTTCCAGTAGGATAAAGGGACTGAGGAGCAAGGCTAGGAGGGAATAAGACCTGCCTGGGTGGCATGCCTGCCAGGTGGACACTGCCCAGGCTTTGCCACTCAGCTGGAGGGGAACACATGGGTGCGCTAGGGTTGCTTTGGGCTGAGACTCCTGTTGTCTTGGTTTCTGACTGGGAATAACGTTAGGCCAGTGTTAAGAGCTGTGCAGCACCTGAGCTGTTCTGTTTTGTTGTCTCCGCTGTCCTTTTGTTCTGCATCTCACTGATTTAACCTGTGTAAGGGGCAGCCCTGTGCTGGGGCTGCGGCTCACTGCCCTCTCTCTATCTACAGGCCTTGGTGGGGCCATTGGCTACGTGCTGGGTGGACTGGACTGGACACAGACCTTCCTAGGTGACTGGTTCCAGACGCAGAACCAGGTGCTGTTCTTCTTTGCTGCCGTCATCTTCTCAGTGTCGGTGGCTCTGCATCTCTTCAGCATCGAGGAGGAGCAGTACAGCCCACAGCAGGAACGCGGGTCTGAGGACGCCACCCTGCCCAGTACCAGTGTCCAGCCTAGTGTCCTAGCCCCTGCTACCCGCCTCAGCTCCCTTGGTGGGGGCATGCAGGATGGCAGCCCCCCATTCCCAGATGAGGTGCAGTCGGAACACGAGCTGTCCTTGGACTACCTCGATGTGGACATCGTGCGCAGCAAGAGTGACTCTGTGCTGCACATGGCTGACGCCACACTGGACATGGAGCCTCAGCTGCTCTTCCTGCATGACATCGAGCCCTCCATCTTCCAAGATGCTTCCTACCCCAGCACCCCCCAGAGCACCAGCCAAGAGCTCCTGAGGGCCAAGCTGCCCCGCCTGTCCACGTACCTCAGGGAGTCCACCAAGGAGGACGACACCTTGCTTGATAATCACTTGAATGAAGCTAAAGTCCCAAATGGGAGAGGCTCCCCACCAGTGAACTCCCTCAGCCGCTCTAAGGTAGACCTGAAGCCCTCAGTCACATCTGGTTCCATGAGGCGGCGTAGGCACATGTTTCACAGGCAGGCTTCTAGCACCTTCTCCTACTATGGCAAGATTGGGTCCCACTGCTACCGCTACCGCCGGGCCAACGCAGTAGTCCTGATCAAGCCATCCCGAAGCATGAGTGACCTCTATGACCTGCAGCAGCGGCAGCGCTCCCGTCACCGCAACCAGAGTGGGGCCACTGCCTCCAGCGGGGACACAGAGAGTGAGGAGGGTGAGACAGAGACCACCGTGCGCCTGCTGTGGCTGTCCATGCTGAAGATGCCCAAGGAACTGATGTGGCTCTGCCTCTGCCACCTACTCACTTGGTTCTCCGTCATCGCAGAGGCTGTCTTCTATACTGACTTCATGGGCCAGGTTATCTTCAAAGGGAGCCCCCAGGCGAGTACCCTGTGGCTACCAATTCCACTGCCTAGAGAACTAGGCAGCTTCCGGGTCAGGGTCTCTTGTGAGCCTGCATGCACAGCCCTTGCATCCATGTGGTCATGTGGGTCAGGGAATGCCCAGCAGGCAGCTGGCCAGTGTGCATCCTAGTGCACGGTCAGTAGCACAGCTGAGACAAAGTTGTTGCCGTGGGGTCGATGGTGACCATTCATGATGTCAGGTACCATTACAGGACCAGAACCACTTTGAAATCATGAACAGAGTGCTGGTTCAGCTGTCAAAGTAATAGCCTATTTATTCTTGCCAGGCCCTGCTAGTGTTTCTGTGCTCACACTGTGGCTGTGTGGGTGGCCACAGTGGTCTGTTGGTACACCTTTTTCAGGTGCTAGCATGGCAGCTCCGAGAAGGCAGAGTTATTTTTGCAGGTCCAGATCGGCCTTATTTCAGGGCCACAAGCAGGCTTCCAGTTCTCATTGTAGGCAACAAACAGAGTTGCATGTGGCCTGGGAGGGACTGGAAGTAGCTTACCAGATACTGACCTGGACTTAGGTTGATTTTCCTCACTGGAGTGTCTGTTACCTCTCAGATTGCCTGCATGGGAATGTAGAGTAATCTCTTCTGCCCAGAGGGCAGCAGATGCCTTCAACCTCCTCTCTCTCCAACAGGCCCCCTCCAACTCCACCAAGTGGCACGCCTACAACGCTGGTGTGAAGATGGGTTGCTGGGGCCTGGTCATCTACGCTGCCACTGGTGCTATCTGCTCAGGTGAGAAGATGGCACGCCCAGAGTATTGGGACCCTGACCTTTGCCTCAGTAGAGGAAAAGCTGTTCAAGTTGGTTGCTGGGGTCAGGTGTTTCTGAGGCAGGGAGGCTAGCCTGTGCTGTCTCAGGACACTGGCTAGCATGGATGGCACCTGTTTATTAGCATGATGTCCCTGGCATGACAACCCCATATGGGGCCCAGCAGTCTGGAGGACAGTGGAACAGTCCAGCCTGCCAAGACCAGGAGCCCTGATGGGTGGGATGAAAGGCTCCCATCCTCAGGTAGCATACCCCTCTCAGTCCCAGAACTTGAAAGAGTTAGGATTGGAGAGGATTGGAGTCCTCTCTCTTATCTGCCCATATTCAGTCAGAATCTGGAATGGCAGTCAGCTTTGCCTGTTCTCTAGTTGAAGCGGGGAGGGTGGGGCAGGTCAGCTAAGTGACAGGGACCACACCACTATCACCAATCCACTGCAGCATGGATGCTTCCTGAAGGAGGTGGCCTGTGAGGACCCAATCAGGAGGCAGGATCCTCAGACTGGCCTTGAGTGCTGGCAACCCAGAGTGACAAGGAAAGGGCCAGAGATTTCTCCCAAGGAGACCTGGGTGGGCAGTCAGCATCCCACAGAGGTCAGAGAGCTGGCTTCTTTCAGAAATGCTAGAACCTGGAGGAATCAAGGTTGGCATGGTTCAGGTGGGCAAGAGACTATATTTATGTCTGAAGACCTAGGTTCAATGAGAGGGAGGCAGTGTTGGAGGTAAAGGGTGTGTGTGTGGGCAGCACCTAAGTCATGGTCCTTGTGACCCACTCTACAGCCCTGCTACAGAAGTACCTGGACAACTATGACCTAAGCATCAGGATCATCTACATGTTGGGGACACTGGGCTTCTCCGTGGGCACCGCTGTGATGGCCATGTTTCCCAACGTCTACGTGGCCATGGTCACCATCAGCACCATGGGCATCGTCTCCATGAGCATCTCCTACTGCCCCTATGCCCTCCTAGGGCACTACCATGACATCAAGGAGGTACAGCCAGTCTAAGGATGCTGAGTGAAGGTGGTGATGAGGCCACTCAGTGCCCTGCTGTCCCCTCTGTCTTCCCTTCTGATGAAGGCAACAGCTGCCACTCTCTTAGTCATTCCCTGGCCACAGGGTCTCTCTCCTCTGACCATCCTTCCCCTTGGACCCACAGTCCCCTCTACCATCATCTTCCCTTCTGTGGGCAATTGCCTTTCCAGGCTCACTGGCCCCTGATCTAGCAGCCTCAGTGCCCTTCACTTCTGTGGCTTTTGAAGAGCCACTCTGTTAGTCACTGCTTCTGAGTTACCACTGTTGGGCCCTTGTGTAAGGGACTGGAGCCAGGTGTACAGGAAGTACAGTTACACACCCAGCACTAGGAAGGTGAAGGCCAGAGAGTGCCAGAACTTCAAGGCCAGCCTGGGCTACTTAGATCTTTATTTTAAAAAGAAACAAGCATGCACCTGATACACCGGCACACACCTTTGATCCCATTAAACATTAAGGCAAAATCAATTCTCTTAGTACATGCTCACCACACCCACTCCTAATGAAACCTAACGGTGGTGGTGTTTTATAGATGTACTCGGCAGAGTTCATAACTATTGAGGCTAAACCACTTGCTAGCATTTCAGAAATGAGTCATACAGAATCACCCAGACCAAGAAAGATGGTGACCAAAGTCTAGAAGCCCCTCTCTTCCTGATAGCCTGACTTCACTTGCACCTGCATCTGACCTTCCTGTAACGAGACTGGCATTTCTGTTCTGCCTCATTCTGTGTGGCTTGTGTAGTATCAGGACTTGTAGCACTGATCCCAGGCCCCCGAGTCACTTCTGCTGTCTACCCAGTAGGTTCTAGTATAGCTGGAGGAAGTGGAGTTAGACTCTCACATTCCTCCCCCACCCCCACCCGCCCACCCCCGTGGGTGTTTGAGAGACCCAGGGCCTCCCACCCTATCTGCATTGCCACCAAATGGCCACATAAGTGCATGTACTGTGCCTCTCTGGCTAGTTCTCTGTGTTCTTGGACAGGTGTGATTCATTTTTCTTTAAAGTAGGTAGGTCTGTAGTAGGTCTTGATGTCCTGCCTCTCTCCTTATTGCCCAGTGCAGGCTGGGCTCTGGAGAATCCAGCTTGGCAGTTGCTAGCTGCCTAGCTTAGGCAAGTGTCTCCTCTCAATGCAGTCAGTGCTCATGGCCTCGAGGTACTAATGGAGATCGCCTTCTCTGTGCCCCTCATACCTGTGTCCCTTCTCTTGCAGTATGTCCACCACAGTCCGGGCAATTCCAAGCGTGGATTTGGCATTGACTGCGCCATCCTCTCCTGTCAGGTCTACATCTCCCAGATCCTGGTTGCATCTGCCCTTGGGAGCGTGGTCGACGCTGTGAATACTATCATTGTCATCCCCATAGTGGCTTCTGTGGGCTCTTTCCTGGGCTTCCTGACGGCCACATTCCTGGTCATCTACCCTGAGGTGTCAGAAGAAGCTAAGGAGGAACAGAAAGGCCTGTCCTCAGGGCCCACTGGTGAAGGCGAGGGTGGAGCAGGCAGTGAAAAGCCCACTGTATTGAAGCTGTCTAGGAAAGGGGGCCTTCGGGGGTTGGTGGAGACGGAGTCCATGGTGTGAGCGCCAGCTGGTACATTCCACACTGGAGGGCAGGGTGCATTGGGGGCTCTGCTTGCCGAGACTGAGCGAGCTGGAGTTCCTTCCCAGAGCACAGTCCACGTTCAGTAGGGGTTAGGTAGGTGTAGGGTAGGTTTGAGCTATTAGACAAAATATCACACTAATTACCTTTCCCACAATTAAAAACATCATTTGAAATCTTTTTTTATTGAAAAAGAACTTAATTTCAGCTGTCTTTTATTCTGCAGGTATATCATTCTGCATGTTTTAAATTGTGAAATATTCACAGCATAGTCAATAAGCAGTTTAGAAAATGTAAGGGTCTGCATTTCTAAACCAGTAATTGGAAGTGCGGAAACTGACTCCCTCGGCAGGTGTCATCTGAAGGCAGCAGACAGCAGCAGCGCAGTATCCAGACCGCCTGGCAGGTATCTGTCGGGGATACCTTCAGCATCAGTCTGGTACCGCAGCGCCTCAGAGTAGTTTCCTGTTTATTTTAGAAACAGTATTTTCTCTTTCACAACTGGGGTTTTCTTAGAAGAAATCTCTGGCCAGTTAGGCTCACAACCCTGTGCACAGCTGAGACCACACACCAAAGCTGGGGAAGGGTCCCAGAGGTGTTTGAGCAGAAGGCAGCCATTCCCCAGGGCGGCCTCCAGACATCCCACCCAGGGACAGCACCAATCAGCAGGACTGAATGTGACCTCTCATGTGCCTCCTGCGTGCTTGTGTGTTAAGTTTGTCTGTGTCCAGTCCCTACCCACATGGTCCTCCCCAGGAGCCACCACAGGGCAGCGTTGGCTCTGTGTGACACTTCAGCTTGTCTGTACACATTTGGCTGGAAATCCAAGCACAGAGCTCCAGATGAGCATTGGCTCCTAAGTCCTGCTGCAAGGCTACCTCGAGAGTGGGGGACAGTGGCATCAGAGCAGGGCACATGAAGGTGCCGTGGCCTACCTCCCTGCCACATTGGTGACATTGATCCTCGCTGGAACCTAACTGAAATCTTGTGACCTCATCCCCTGCTCCTGCTGATGGTCACTGGAATGGGAATGAAGACAGAGAAGCAAGCATCTGCCTGAGCAGGAGAGCTGGTGACCCAAGTTCCCCGTGCAGTTTCCAGCTTCTGCGCTTGAGCAAAACTTGGGCTTCAGGAAAGCAGGCTCATCAACTGCTGCAGCTGTAGTAAAGACTTTCCTACGACGGTCTCTGTTTAACAACTCCACAGTCTCTCGTTCGTGGAACAGTCAGTCTGCACTCAGGAGAGGGGAGGTCCTCCCTGAATGGTACCCAGATGAAGTCAGAGCCGTGCTCTTGCTGCCTCGGTTGGTGTTTTACATCAAGTACTTAAAGTGCATGAGAATCATGCTGCAATATGAGCATTCTAAAGCAAATATATATCCATATATATTTCAAGATGAAAGTAAGCAGTTTTTAAATAAATTACTTGAATTTTCTGTGTCTTCAAAGAAACGCGGTGTTTATATCCTTGGCTGGGCTCTGTCTTGCCACGTTCCCCACACAGGTGGCACTTTGTCGTCTTTAGTGTTTTATATCTGGAGAGCAGAAGTGTGCTCAGGGTACCAGGGTACCTTCTCACCTGCCTGGGTCTTCCCTCAAGCCTATGCCTGCAGAGGACTGGCTCCACCTTCCAGTGTTTTCTGTGTTGCCCGTTGAGAATAGAATTAATTGCAAGTCTCCTCCTTGGGTAGGGGAAGTTGGACTTGCAAGCATAGTTCCAATGCTAAGCCCCCAGGAAGCTAAGCCTCATCGGTGGGGTTCTCTCTCTCTGGGGGAGCAGGCACTTCTGGGCTCCTCTCTCCAGCTAGCATCCTTGGCAGGTCTCCTGTGCAACTTAGTTCTAAGATGGTATTCCCTCCTTCCTGAGCCTAAGGACCACAGCCTCTGTTTTCACATACCCTGCTTTTCTACTTTGCCATAGAAGGAAAGAGGAGGCAGGGATGCAAAGGACACTTAAGTGGGCAAAACTTGGAACCATCGAAATAAGTGTGGGGTCTTAGGACACACACTGTTCACAGCACCCCACCCAGAGACTTCTGCAGACCACGCTCACTGAAGCTGAATGACAGGAGGTTTGGGGTCTAGCAGACCACACCCACAGGAGCAAGAGATAACAGTAGTACAAACAGTGGGCCAGACCTTAAGATACCTGCCTCTACTCACCATAATCTGAAGTAACACAAGGACACTTTGAGTTCCTGGCACAGGTTTTGGCACCGGTAAAATGCTGACACCCAGTAAGAACAGTCAGCCAGAGGCAAGCCTGTTTGTTGCTGTCAGATCAAGCTGCGCATCTGGTACTTTTTAATACCTGAACCTGTTAGATGTTTGCATCCAAAGTCTGTGGGTCTGGTCAGTGTGAGGGTCCTTGGGATGGGACCCAAGGGTGATAGTAGAGTTGATTTCTGGGCTTCCTTGCAGATAAATATAGTGAGCCATGGGCCCCAAGGTGGATGTTGTCTCATCTGGGGTATACAAGTAGACAGACCCTTTTGCCTAGCCCTTCCCTCACTGAGAGGTTATTCTGAGATGGCACCAGTGAGCAACTATCAGGGCCACTGCCTATATGTTAAAGAAGCCAAAGGAGGACGACTGGCTTTGCAGTGGTGACCCCAAGGCTTGTATTGCTCAGACCAGACAGACCAGGTATTATTGTTTCCCAACATGGGCTTGCAGACCCAGCACCCATGGGCACTGGGATCCCAGAGAGTGCACCTGAGTAGCTTTTCCGTGGCCTATGATCTTGAGAGGAAAGGTGGTTTTGTTACCTGGACCCAGGGGACTGGCAGGGTCAAGCAGATGCCCACTTGTGGCCAATGCAGAAGCTGCACATGGAGTTAGCTTTGTAGCACCTTGGGATTTGGACTACGTGCAAGCACCATGTGGTAGGAGATTAGCAGGAATTCCACTGGTCCCAGGCCACAGAATTACACACAGGTTACTAACAGAAGGAAACAATGATGGTCTGAAACCTGCTTCTGGTGCCTGTGAACGTCAAGAGGTTTTTAAAGAAATGCCTCTTAAGATGTGTGGCCCAAGTTTGCCTGCAGAGTATACCAGCTGTTAAGAGGGGCACAGCCTAGGGGCAGAATGGCATGGTGGCATCTCCTGCTATCTGGAAAGCTGGCTATTGTCTGTTCTTAGCCTAAGGTCTCAGCTGGAACATTCACACCGACAGGTGGACAGCCCTCAGCCTCCCACCCTTGAGATCCTCAGGGCCCTGTGAGGGCTGGTTTGGGCAAAGTTGGGAGTGACGGATCAGGATCTGGTTGGTAGCCTCCTGGAGTGTGGTGTAGAAAGTGCTGTGTCCCCTGCATCAGCAGCAGCCTGGCTGCCTTTTCTCCCTGGTGCCACTGGCTTCTGCAACCCGGGTTGTTGTTGGTTCCCTTTGTCTGTGGCCAGTGTTCTGTGCGGCAGCAGCAACCATGGCTACATGTACCACAGGTCCGTGTTGTAAAACACCATCTACTGAGACTGGACACTCATCAACCTCACCATGTACCAAATGCCATGACTCCCTAGCTCTTCTGCTCCCACCTGAGCCTCTGTCTTCAGCCACCAACCAACACCTGGATTGTGCAGGTGAAGCCACTGGTGGGTCCTCCTCCAACGGCTGTCACCAGAAATGGGCTCACCCCTCTGCATGTGAGCTAAACGCAGAGCTTTCGAGAGTGCCTGGGGACTGCCCAGCACGGCAGCCATGTTGTCTGTCTTATTCCATTTTGGAGTGACTACAGGGCAGGCAGGGGTGTGCACTCAATAGCTCATCACCACTTCATGAAAAGCCAGCATCATGGCGGAAGCCTGAGGTGGCCCCTTTGACAGCAACCCTTGGGCCTCCGGGAGAACAAAGCGACCTGAGAGCCCCAGCTACCTCCCCTGCCGTCTGCTGAAGGTCCTGCGCTGGGACTCAGTAGCAGGAAGAAGAGTTGATAGAAAGGCACTCCCCAGGCACCTCGGAACAAAACTATTTAGTTCCTTTGTGAACCAGAAACAGGACAACTGTTATCAACTTATTAAGTTGGGGCACTGTAATAGCTCTTGCTGATTTTAGCAACGGTTAAGTGTGTGTTAAACACATGTTAAGATTTATGAGGAAATAGATTCTAGAGAGAGTACTATCACACATGACTTGTTTTTTATTAGGTGGATGTTGATGTCTGCTGCTGTCCAGAGGACCCCACCCCACCCCTCCCCTGACTTTGTCCTTTATCACATGCTGAGCTGCTAGTCCCTGTACATGGCTCAATGTGTACGGCCTGACTCCTTCCTGCCAGGCTAGTGTCTCCCCTCAGCTATTACTGTTACGCTGTGGTTAATTCAATAAATGTTATCTTTGCAGGTGACAGTGTGGTCCTGTCATTCTGGAGTGGCTGCCCACCTGGAACCTTTTGAGTCCAAGGGGAGACAGAATGTTCTTCCTTGCTGTGGACAATACCTGCAGGCACAGCAGGGTCCCCAGAACCCCCCCCTGGCCCCCGCCCCACAAAATAGGCTCCTGCAGCTTCATTCCCCAGCAGTCCAGCCTCCCAGAGTCACTCCTGCCCAGAGGTGAGGAGGGCCGGCCTGATCCTGGTGGTTGGATGGGGGCCTCCCTGCTGTAGGAAAACTGGTGAGCAATGAGAGGTCCTAATGAGCAGGTTGTGTGGGGGGAGGGGCGTGTGTGGATGTGTGTGGTGGGGGCCATCCCTCATGTGCGTGTACAGCCTTGGGTGCTGGAGGTGGTTGTCCTCCTGGGACCGAATACATTATGTGTCTCCTAGTGACCTAAGGTTTAACAGTAACACCCCTTGATAGGGTTCTCAACCTGGGTCACTCCCTGAGCATGGGGCTGGAGTCATACACATATACCCGCTAGCTGCTGCTACTATTAGCTGCAAACTCCTACTGTGGAGCCCTAAAGGACCCTGGAGGCAATTACAAACTACAGGTGGGCTGAAGAATAGTTTCTGACAGGCAGGAATTGCTGCTAGTGGCCCAGGGCCCTAAGATCCTACCTTCACACACACTCAAGTCAGACTCCCCCTCCCCCACTGGGGAGAGCCAGGTGTGGCACCCCTACTATTTACCAGCCCCAAGTGCCTGAGATCTCAAGGGTGGCAACTAGGAAAGAATTTCTCCAAAGGGGCACTCACCCCACTGCTGGCTGCAGGAGCCAGAATCCGCACCTTCGGAACCTTCAGCAGCCATGGCAATGAGTGACTTGTGGCTCAAACACCCCAGCTAAGTAATGTCAGCTGGGAGGCAGAGACAGTCCTGGGCTGGGACCCTCTCCTAGCTCCCCAAAGGATGATCTCTAAGGTCGGTTGTATGCCGTGACTGCTGAGGGAAAGAGCCCCTAGTCTCCTGTCACTCCCATAGGCTTCACGAGTGTGTCTCAGCACACTGAAGTGTGTGCTCCTGGCTGAGGAAGTTCACTTTTTTCTGTGCTAATGAAAATGTGTGATGTCACACACTCAGCCATCAACTGATGCGACTTTTAAGTTGCATTGTACTGAAAACTAGCCATGTTAAGCATCTTTCTTGAGTGTTTTGCCTACATTTATACATTCACCGTGTGTATGCACAGCCTACAGAGGCCAGAAGAGGGCATTAGAACCCTTGGAACTGCAGTTGCAGACCCTGTGAGCCAACACGTGGATGCTGGGAACCAAACCCAAGTCCTCTGCAACAGAAACAAGTGTCGTTCCGCATGAAGCCGCCTCCCCAGCCCCACTGAAAATCTTTTCAAAGTGGCCATCTAAGTAGCTTCATTGGTAAGATACCTTTTACTCTGTTTTCAGTTGGGCTTTTTCATCTTAATTTGTAAATGTTCTTTACATATTGGGGATTTAAATTAAAAAAAACAAAAGCTTTTGTCAGATCTAGCGTTCTCCTAGTTATGGTTCCCTTTTTTCTTTCTATTTTATTTACTCATTTATATCATGAATTTTGGAACAGGGCCTTGTTCTATAGCTCACGTTAGCCTCAGACTTAACGATCCTCCTGCCTCAGCCTCAAAAAAGCTAGGATTATAGACATGAGCTACTGAGCCTGGCTTTTTTTTTTTTTATTTTTCCATGTTAATCCTGTGTTTCTATGGAGCCATGTGTAGGATTCTTCCCCTCACATGTAGTGCAGCAAGGGCTGCATACCCTTCTCACACCTTTGTGCTTCTTGTGCAGTGGCTTTCCTGTTTCTGTGCCTTGGCCCAGAAGCTGCACTTTGTCCTTCTGGCCTGCTTACCTGTCGTAACAGATGGCACCATTGCTTTCTCAATCACTGCCATTTGGAGGGATGCTTAAAAACCACATCCTGGGCGATTTGTTTCTCTGATCTCTTTTGAAAGCGTTTTCCTCAGCATTTCTTTATATGGTGGAATCCCCCACTCCACTGGAAGTCGTGAATCTCAGGCACTTAGAGAACATCGTTACAGTGTTAAACTTTGCAGTTCAAGAACAATGTGTCTTTTGAGACTTTTATAAAGTTTGTATCCAGGGTGTTTGAGCTTTCTGGATACTGGTCTTCTGGCCTTCCATCTTCTATTGGTTGTCCTTCCCCCTCAGGCTGCTCTGCACTGTGAGTACAGCTTAGGTAGCTCCAGTTTTCTGCTGCAATCCCGTGTCCTGACATCACATCCATTATGGAGCTGAGTTTTTCGTTTCTCGGGTTTATACAGACAGTAATGTCTGCAAGCAGACAACCATGGTCCTTACAGACTAGACTTTCTTGGCTATTGCTTTGCTTTTTCTTATTTTATGTGGATGAGCGTTTTCCCTGCTGGAATCTCTGTGTATCACATGCCTACATGACATCCAAAGAAGCCAGAAGAGGCCACGTGGGTGCTGGGAACTGATTATCTAGATGAGCCAGTGCTTTGAACCACTGAACCATCTCTTCAGCCCTTGTTTTTGTTTGGTTGGTTGGTTTTTGGTGGGGGTGGTCAAAATCTCACATTATAACTTCAGGCTGGCCTCACGCTCCTGGCAGTTCTGTCTCACAAATGTCAGGAATGTAACCCTGAGCCACCACACCTAACTAGTCCATACTATATGCTTTCTATTCTTGCCCAGTGCAGTGGCTGAACCTCCATGCAGTGTTGCCTAGAGGTGAGAGCAAACATCCTGCCTGTTCCCCATCCTGGGAAAAGCAGTGAGTCTTCACTGTTATTTGTCATGTGTGTACCTAGCAGGAAATTCCTTTGTAAGCTGCAAACACTTTAAAACACCATGAATAGAACTGAGGATGTAGACCAGTTGCTTTAGGGCTTTACTGCCCTGGGCTCAAACCCCAGGCCCTCATAAACCAAGTATAGAGGTATCTAATTAAACTCTGTGGTCAGAGAGTGTGTTCTATAGGATCAGGACCCTTTGTGTTTGTTTTTTTGAGACAGGGTTTCTCTGTGTAGCCCTGGCTGTCCTGGAACTCACTTTGTAGACCAGACTGGCCTCAAACACAGAGATCAGCCTGCCTCTGCCTCCTGAGCAGGATTAGAACCTTTCTTAACTCTGTGTGGTTAGAGAGCAGCTCCTGTTCTAGGGAGTCAGACCTTTCCTAACTGTATTGTCCAGCATCTGTTGCAGCTGTCTGAGCCTTCCCTCTACACCTCTGCTGTTGGATATTCTACAGCCTAGGGGTTCCACCAGTCACTGAAAGGAAGAGGCCATAGCCTCCATCTGTAGTCTGGGATTTGTTCATATTCTATTCTGTCTCATGTCTCTATTAACAGACCTTACTAAATAGAAAACTTTTTTTGTTTGTTTGTTTGGTTTGTTTTTTTGAGGCTGGTCTCAAAATTGCTTCCGTGGTTGTGGATACGCTTGAGCTTCTTACCTCTCCCTTCACTTTCTAAGTTGGCAGTTAGTGTCTGCTGAAGGTGGTTGTGTCTTACAGGAGCACAGCCACATGCATGGTGTGTGCGTGTTACTTATATACCATACGATGACATTCAGGAAGGAGCTGTCCTCTCCTTCCACCTTGTGGGTCCCAGGAAGTGAACTCAGGTTGTCAGGCATGGTAGTGAACTTTACCCACTGAACCATCTCACCAGCCCAATTGGATCATTTTTATGTAGTCAGGCAGTCTTTCTCTTTTAATCAAAGAATGTAGTCCATGCACACTTAATACGATTCACGTGGCACCATCCCAAGGGTTAGGGGCCCAGCTCAGCACCAACAATCACCTGTGTCTGTTCCCTGCCGGTGGATATAATGGGACCAGTTGTTCCACCCACTCCTGCCATCACAACGTTCCCCACTAGAATGGACCAGACCCTCAAACTGTGAGCTAAAATAAATCCCCCCTTAAGTTGTTTCTGGCACGGATTTTATCACAGCAACAAGAAACGTAACTAACACAGCCCCTCTCCACCTTTTTCCCTATTGAGTTGTCCCAGTTGGCTTTGAACTCACACTACTGTTGAGCTTATGATCCTTGGCTTCTATGATCCTCGGCTTCTAGAGTGCTGGAAGGCATGCCCCACTGTGCCTCGTAGGTTTCTTTTTTCTTTTTTCCCCCAAGACAGGGTTTCTCTGTGTAGCCCTGGCTGTCCTGGAACTCACTCTGTAGACCAGGCTGGCCTCAAATTCACAAAGATCCTCCTGTCTCTGCCTCACGAGTGCTGTGATTAAAGGCATACTCCACCACTGACCGGCCTAGTAGGTCAGTTTTTAAGAGTTTTGTTTTGCAGCTGTTCACATGGACGTCAGTGATGCACAGTTGATTACACCACTGGTCCTGCCCTTGCCTGACCACTGTCAAACCCTGCAGAGCCATAGCAGGCACACTCCTGGGACGCACAGCCATACAACACATCTTCTTACCATCAAGGAAAGATCTAGAGCCAGGGAGACATGCTCTTCACCATCAGGATGAGTCCTCCCCTCCCTTATTGGTTGTGTCCCAGACACGTAAGAAACCAAAGGCATTGATATGCACCTTTTCGTCTCAATAACCCCCTCACAAGGCTCCTTCACAAATATAACGCCATGTGCTCACTCCAGTCCATTGGGTACCAGAGAACAGCCCTACCACTGTCCACTGCTGCTCCTCTGGGTACAAGTGACTACTCCCTAAAGTCTCCAGCTCTGTACCAGTTGGTTGTTTTATATGAGATCATAGAAATGAAAAACCACTACAGATGACTCTGATTTGGAACAGCTTGACTGGTGCTTAGAATAAACAGAGAAAATAAAAACAGTCTCCCATGTGACATGCCTGTCACCCCAGCACTTGGGTGATTAAGGTAGGACCTGGAGGTTGAGGTTATCCTGGGCTACAGAGTGTCAAAAAAGCCAACGTGCTCAACTTCCAGACGTCTCCAAGGCTGAGAGGATTCGGCTCGATGTTAGAACCAGGGTCTGTCTCTTCCTGATAAACAAGGGCTCTATCTCAAGCACTGCAAAGAAAAAGGACTTCCAGTCTCCAGACCCCTCTATCCATTCACAGCAGCCAAATCAAGCAGCCAGCATTTATTAACAAAACAGGTTTATTATCCTAAGTTGTAAACACCTGGCCATACACGGATTGGCATTAAATAACTTAGAATGCGTTTATGATGGACTTTTACAAAGATAGTTTGAACCTTTGCCCTTGGCTGCTGGCCATCTTGTTCTGGGCAGATGGAACATCCTTCAGGGAACATGGACTCCAGGGAGGGGTGTGGCTCTGAGATCCTCTGCACTATGTTCAAGGGAGCCACACCTCATGGGAGCCAGCAGTCAGTGGCACAGACCCTTCAGGCCTGGGTCTTCACATGCAAGAGCTCAAGTACCTCTGGACCCTGGCCTGAACTCAGAGACAGGCATAGACCATTGGTAACCTCTTGGTGATTGCCTCTCCACTGGTGGACACGGAGTCTTGAAAACCCAAGGCAGGGGATCCAGAGGGCTCCATGAAGAACTTACAGGAGGATGCACAGGAGATAGGCCATATCCTCTATGTGTCCAGCGTCCATACTGAAACCACCTCACAGAGCACTTCCAGGATGAAATTGGGCCAGTGTGGTAAACACATTCACAAGCCTAGGTGCAGATAGCTACGTACAGTCCAATAGAGAAGCACTGTGTACACACATGCAGGAGACACACAGATATGCCATGAGCCAGTGAGACAGTCACTCATGCATGTGCTTCTGAGATGAGCTTCCTGCCTTTAGTTGTTGATGTCTTCATTAAAACTTTAATGTTGCTGGGCAGTGGTGGCACATGCCTTTAATTCCAGCACTCGGGAGGCAGAGGCAGATGGATTTCTGAGTTTGTGGCCAGCCTGGTCTACAGAGTAAGTTCCAAGACAGCCAGGGCTACATAGAGAAAACTCTGTCTCAGAAAAAAACAAAAACTAAAACCAAACAAAAACCAAACTTTAATGCTAAGGCAGAGCCACTCAGCTGCCCAATTTCTACACAGACAAACCTGACCAGTACTGTCTCCTCCTTGTGGCAGGCCTTGGTCACCTTCCCTGAAGGGGGAATCACCTGCCCAGTGCAGCCAGTTCGGTCGGTCGGTGTTTACCTTGGAATACTGAAACCTCTCTGGAATCAGGAAGTTAGGGGAAGCCTGAAAGGCGCTGTGGCTGACTGTGACATACCAACCATTGGCATACCCCTGAGCCCAAGTGTTTGCAGAGTACGCATGAAGAGAATGAAGAGGGGGAGCCAGACTTGAGGACCACCGTCACATGCGATTCAGCTAGGTTGGCAGCTGAGATGCTGGCTTCTAGTTGTAAATTCTGGAAGTTTCTAGGTAACATGAGGTAACTTTACAGTGGAGGTGAAGGCCCTGGAGCAGACAGGCCCCACCTAGCTAGCCAGTGACCCAGCGGTGGGTCGGGAGGCATCCCCTCCCAGGACAGTACAGAGTTTTCACTCAACTTTCCATATGGCGATCTTGCCTTCCTCCTGGCCTGCTCCGCTCAGGACGTAGCGGTCCTCGGCAGAACACAGCGTCCTCACAGTGTCTGAGTGTGCCACCAGCTCCTTTTCCACTGTCACCTTCTCCACGTCCATCACGTAGATCTTCCCTCTGGTTTTTCCCTGAGACAGCCCCCTGCCGCCCACCCAGATCTGTGGGAAACAAACAGATACTCCCCTGAAGCTCAGTGCTCTGTGACAGATGCACCTCCCCAAACACATGTCCTTCCTGCTGGACAAGCGGCTGGGCCACCTGGAAGGCCTAGGACAGACCTTCAGGCCTGAGAGCCCTCGGGATAATGTGGCCACGGCCCACCCTGTCTCCTGGATTTGAGATCTGCTGGAATTGTGAAAGGGTGGGTGTGGGAGCCTCGCACCAAGTCCACACTGCAGAACATCGAACTCCAGCTCCACTTCCACACAATGGGGTCACACCTTGCAACCATGTTGGGCGGGGGTGGGACCTGTCACATCTTTTCTTTTTTATTTCATTTTTTTCCTTTGGGCATGGGACTGTCTACCTTTGACCTGCTCCACTACTGCATTTTACACAGAAGGAGATCCAAGGATGGACCACACTCATCTTATTTGGATGAGTGTTCTCTAAACAACTCCCCCTCCACACCTTCCTCCTCCCCCCTTAGGCTCTCCTGGAACTCGCTGAGCCCTGCAGGAGGTGGGGCTTTGTGGGAGGTTTGAGATCAGTGGAGATGCTCTAGAGGGGACCTAAGGGAACAGTAGGTCTTCAGTCCCTTTCTGTCCTTTGCTTGGCCAGGTAGCAGTCTTCTCCTACAGGCACTCGCCCACACTATGTGTGCCTCACCCCAAGCCCCAGAACTATGGTGCTGGGCACACCATGGCCTAGGTAGGGACAGAGTGACATGGTTCCTGCCCCTGGGACAGGGCCAGCAGGTGTGGGCCTCCTTGGGCATGAATGGCTGCTGTGGGCGGGAGGCTTGTTGGAAGAATACACAATTTCACATTCCCCCTTCAAGGAATGGCCTCCAGTTTTCATGCATGAGTCCAGGAGGTGACGGTGTGGCCAATGTCTCAGCAGAATGGTAAATACTGGGACCTTCAGGACAGCCCTTAAGGCTGTGGAAAAGAACTCTAAAACCATGAGTTCAGCAGGGCAGTGGTGGCGCACACCTTTAATCCCAGCACTGGGGAGGCAGAGGCAGGTGGATTTCTGAGTTAGAGGCCAGCCTGGTCTACAGAGTGAGTTCCAGGACAGCCAGGGCTACACAGAGAAACCCTGTCTAAAAAAACAGAAAAAAACAAAAAAACAAAAAAACAAAAAAAAAAACAAACCATGAGTTCAAAAATATATAATTTCTCAACTATGCAAAAATACAAGGATGCAATATGAACTATATAGGGGGCCTCACAGATCCAAAGGAACAGAGGCGGCTGCGCTATGGCCAACATGTCAGAAAGATTCTAAGAAAGAAGAGAAAGATTGAGAGAGTGGTGATCAAAGGAGATCCCACCCAGTAAGTTTTTTGTTTACACTTACAAAGGCAGGCAGATTTCTGAGGTCAGGGTCTCCATGGGACCCAGCAAGGTTTGGCCCAGGTGTGGAAGAAATAGAAGTTTCAGGACGGGGTCCCACCCAGCTCTCTTACCATCTTAACAGAGGCAGGCAGATCTTGGAATTCTTTTGCTAAAAGAAAATGTGTCTCCTGAGAACTAAGAAGTTGGGGTCTCAGGATGCTGATTCATGGGATAATCAAAAGGGGATCTGGGGCTGGAGAGATGGCTTAGAGGTTAAGAGCACTGACTGCTCTTCCAAAGGTCCTGAGTCCAATTCCCAGCAACCACATGGTGGCTCACAACCATCTGTAATGGGATTCGATGCCCTCTTCTGGTGTGTCTGAAGACACACAATGTACTCATATCAAATAAATCTTAAAAAGGGGGGGGGACCTGGAATGACTGGATTGATATGTAAATAGCAGACTGGGCTTATGATCTGCAAGAGGTGAGCTAGCCAGAGAATTTTTAGAAGAGCAAGAAAGAACTACTTGGAGAGCCGTCTGGAGCAGAACATAGGTCATCATCTTGGACCCATGATTTGACTTCGAGTCATTCATCTTCGCCACTCCCAGAGATCCCTTCTTTCAGAACCCTTCTCCAAGCTGAGGCTGGACCTTGGCGCTATGGGTCTGCTGGCCATAGACTACAGAAACCATCCCCCTTCTCAAGTGGTTTGCTGCAGGTCTTTGCTGCAGTGATGGAAGGCTAATAACACCTGAAGCTATCAGCTCTCCTCAGTCAAGGCTTGGGTCCTTCTTAGTGACCTTCCGGCTTGGGGATAGTGTGGCTGCACCGTGTATGTGGGAACACTATAAACTGAGTACTGTCTCCCAGGAAGTCGCCTCCTTTCAGAACCTGAAAGGGTTTGGAAAGAGTCCTAAGTGGGATGTGGCCAGCTGCAGTGGCCCAGGCCCTTAGGAAACCCAGGGAGGTGTCACATGAGGACTAGCAAATGAGAGAGTACATCCAGGAGCCAAGATGGTCTAGCATGGCCTTGTCAGGCACCAGACGTTGTGGAGGGCAGGTCTCACTGAGAAGCAGCTAGCCTGCCCACACCTGGGATTGGCGTTGACTGGGCCTCCAACTGAGGAGAAGTGAGGCTGTCATTCACCAGATGAAGCACTATGAAATCTGAGGCACAGGACAACCTGCATCACACAGCCTCATATTCCACTCATCCCACTAAGGAGGGAAGGAGTCTTGGAAGAGGAGGCAAAGCCACATAGACAAGGCCAGAGGAACCTGAGGGGATGCTGGTGGCTAGACACTTTCACCTCACCTGCCTCTTCACTCGGATCATGCAGGTGACCTCGGTGCAGTCTTGTAAACGAGTCTTCTGAGGAGGCTGGTCCAGGTCCTTCAGGTTCCAGATGCACAGCTCCCTGACCCCCGTAGAGGCCGCCCACAGCTGCTGCTCCTGGGATAGAAATCACCGTGGGACAACAGCACTTCAACCAAGACAGCCCAAGACTGGACTTGTGCCCACAGGCCTGGAGTACCTCAGGCAGAAGTTGGAAGGCCAGGAAGGAAGAAGGTGCCTCATTGGGATGCTTCAGCTCTTGCCGGACAAAGCCCTGCGGTGTCACCACCAAGATCTTGCGGTCTGTACCTGTAAGAGGAAGAACCGAGAGGAGGGATGGGCAAGGCATGTTCAAGTCAGGAGGAGGAAAGAGGAGAGACAGGTAGAGTCAGGAGCTACCAGGGTACTGGCACCTAGGATTCCCTTGAGAAGCAGGTACTGTCTCTCTTCCTATGATAGCCATGAAGCCTGTCCCGCAGTTCCCATGAGATGTTCTAACACAGACAGGTACTTCTGTTCTCTGTTACTTTATAGAGATCAGGGACCCAAGCCCAATCCTCTTGAGCATAGCCAACAGGGGAAACCTGGGTGGCAGGACTCACCAGGAATGATATGCATCCTGGAAAAATAAGTTTTCTTAATTTCTCTGAAGGCTGCTGACTGCCCAGTGATGTGAGACCACGCAGTACCACCCTTAAGAGCACCCATGCAAAAAGGAAGCAGAAAGAGAAGCTGAAAAGAGAGCCAACAAGATAGAGCTGGATTAAAATACTCAGTGAGGGAGCGCAGCCGCAGGCAGGTAAGAGAGCAGGCCCACAGTCTGGGTGCCTGTGGAGGGCTGGAGAACCTGAGTCTGTCAGCTCTCCTTAGGCAAGGTCTGGTCCCTTCTGCATCAGTGAAGAGGGGGGGACAGTGGAGGCAGGAAGAACGCAAGTTCAAGATGAGCCATAGCTACCTAGTGAATTTGAGGCCAGTGTGACCTACACAGGACCCTGGAAAAACAGGGAGAGACAGAGCAAGGAAGCACGTGCAGAAGTGGCACACTTAGGTGTAAGCATGTTGGCGCCAGCATTCAAGAGGTCTCCCATTTGCTTCAGAGCGGCCTCACAGTACAGGCAACTCCTGTGCCTCAGGTTCTGAAACGCGCTGGAACACGAGTCACCAGCCTAGAGCCTGCCTGTCCCATCAGCCCTTGGCAAACTGCCCTTCTTGGCTCTAGACACTGGAGTCCTAGGGATGGGCTTGGAATGAACCAAGTCACAGTAGTTAGCTGGGCCAGGCTTGCCTTCAGAGGCAGGTGTGGCACACTCAGAAGAGGTTGCAGGGGACAAGACAGGGTCACTGGGCCAGGCTCAACAGGGTACAAAAAAGGAGCTGGGGACTGGCAGACAAGTAGCAGAATGGCAGCCATCTATCCACCAGCCTGTCAAGGAATGGAGAGGGGCGAGCCAAGCTACTGGGACAGCACGGTTGCTGGGAGAGGGGGAACCAAAGCTGGAAACATGTACAATGAAGAGAAAGGAGCTCCGCCAGAGCAGCGTCAGGGCACCATGCTCACTGGCCGACGACCTGGCAACTTACAACACCACACGCGGTCATTGTGCAGGCTGATGGACACGAGGTCACCGTATGGCAGCTGGAACCGGCTGATAACTCGAAGTGTACTGACATTCCACGCCAAGACTGTCCCATCCAGACTACAGGAGTAGACCTCACTGAAGGAGCAAACACACGCGGATGCATTTAACAGGCCATGGGACACCTTGCGACTAACCTTGGGGGTAACAAAGCCACCATTCACAGAAGGGATGATGATAAGTGGGACACACCAGGGACAGATCAGGGTCTTAGGTACTCAGTTCCCCTCTCCAGCCCCGGAGGGATCGATGGGGTGTCAGAGAGCCCCCTTGCCATCATTCACTGCACCAAATCTTGAGCAGGGCTGTCCAGCTCAGAGGAGCCAGGGGAGGGCATGCTCATCAGCACCCTGGGATGAGCATCCACAGTGGCTGGTGGAGGTGGGCAGTGACCAGTACTATTGGTGACCCCTGTACCCTCCCAGCTCCTGCCATTCTCAGGTAAGCACGAAATGTTCCACTTGACCTGAGCCTGAGAGAACAGAAGCACCTCTGGGACTATATTAGGGACCAGGGATGGCATGAAGTAGCATAGGCGGACGCTGTCAGAACTGAGGCTGCCCCACCCAGCTAGAAGACCCTGCCTTGCTCTCGAGCCTTCCCTGGGCACTACTCTGTCAGATCTGACCACACTGCAGGGCATGTAAAATAGCTCACTTAGAAGTTGGCACTCTTAAGTAAAGACAGTGACACAAGCTGGTATCATGGGTTACACTGTGTCCCTGAGAAATGATACAGCAGATTCCTTGCACTCAGCACCTCAGAATATAGCCTGACTTAGAAACAGGATCACTGCAGATGTAGCCAAGTTGACATACCATCATTACAGTAGGCCCTGGCCCATTAGCACTGGTGTCTTTACAAATGGACATAAGCCACTGTGGGAAGATGGGGTAACATGAAGTTGGAATAATGTGTCTACAAGCCCGGAGACCTCAAGGCAACCATCATATCTGGGGAGGCCAGAGAGAGCCTCCTACAGCATCTAGAAGGATCCCAGCCCATCAGTGATCTCTGTCTAAGCCACTGCTGTGGCTTTCCTTCAAAGGGCTTTGGGAGAGCAATACACAAGGGAGGCTGTCCATCAGGATGTACATGGACAAGTGAACCAGGAAGCAGGTGGCCTTGAGGTGGATGACCTCCAGGGCTTTCCCAACCCTGCCTCTGGATGCTGGCTCCACTGGAGGATGGGCAGATGAGGGAAGCCTCAGCCTGGGGGTCCAACCCTAGCTCTCATCTGTCCTAGGCGGCCCCTGTACCTCCCCTGTACCCTCACAATGCCCGGCATAATTTGAGAGTTTCATGGGTCAAATCTCTAAAATGGCTTGGTCACGGAATTGGGGGGTTATAGAGGCAGGGACACATGGGTGAAATGGGGTTCACATGTGACAGGGTGACCCGCCATTGGTGCCAGCATCCAGAGCTGCCTGCCTTGCATACCTTTGTCAGGAAGGGTGGAGCTCCCTGAAGCAAGCTGGATGGGTTTGAAAATGAAGGTAACCCGATGCCAGACCCACCCCAGGACACAACACTAGCTTACAGAGTCAGCAGGGGGAGGTGCTTCTATCAGCCTGCAGACAGCTGGCCTTTTGGCGAATCTTGGGATCTTAGAGGAGGGATGTCCCACAGTGGCATTTTAGAGAGAGTCAACATCAAGAACTGAGGTGCTCTTTCATACAAAGCCAGATTCCTGATGTCTGGAAAAATGAGAAAGCCAACCACAACCAGCACTTCCCGGAGGGTGCGCCCTCTCCAGTTTGCCAAAAGCGCTGGCTGCTCTGAGTAATCTTGGCTGTAAGGCAGAGAGCCAAAGCCGCGTCTGCCATCTCAAGAGACTCCTTCCTCTTTACCCACAAGCAGAACCAGACCATACACGTCTCCTTCCACACACTTTTTGCCTGGCCAGGAGGCCAGGACTCCTTACCATCCTCACCCCTGGGAACCAAGCTTTTCCTCTTTGCTACTCCATAGGGCCCTGGTACCTGGGCTTCTTTCCATTGTGCACGGCCAAGCCAGTGACCGGAGACCGGTGATCCGTGAGCTGTTTGTTGCAGGACATGCTGTGGACATTGATGATGTAGATGACAGAGTCCTCGGAGCCCACCCACACCTGGCTGTGCTCCGCCATCACCATACAGTTCTAAGGGGAGCCAAGATGGAAGAGAGACGTACAAACCAGGTTCACAATCTGCACGCATACCACCAGCCCCAAATCAGCAAATATGAGTCCTGATCCTGCAGGGTCTGACAAGTCAGAGAGCCTTGTTTAAGTCACGCACAGTGAGCATTGATTTGGGGGCAAAGACAAGTTTAGTAGGTGGCTGAATCTGCAGTAATGAAGATGGATTGTAGGAATGGCCAACCAAGCCATCAGGGCCTCTGGCTTCTTAAAGTCACCCAGGCATGCTAGGCCCTGTTGACCCTGTTGAGTCACTTTGACCATCACACTGGGTTAAAGGTGTTACACTCACCACTTTAGAGGAGCCCACTTTAAAGCAATGCTGGTGGACAGTCCAAGAGGAAGCATCAAACACGACCACTTTGCCTTCATTCAGGGCACACCACAACTTGGGGTGTGCATCTTCAACCTTCTCTGCAGGATCGAGGCGCCCTGAAGGGGAAAGTAGTCCCAAAGCTTTTAAGTAACCGTCAGATCAATGATGGGGGAGGGGCCACCTCCTGCCTTTCAGATAACCACAGAACATCAGGGCGGTGCAAAGTGCAGGGGTGTGGAGAGGAGTCCCTGGGGAGTCTGGGGTCTTGTGAGCTCCCGGAACTCAGAACTCTATGGAGTGGGGATGCACTGTTGCACCAGGGCCCACAGGTAAGCAGGAGGTGTGACCACTGGGCGTGAGAGGGAGAGACAGCTGGAGAAAACCAAGATCCAGTGCGCCCACCGATTTCCACACGTACCCAATGCTTAGTGCTTGGGATCAACTTATTTATTTAGGGTTTTTGAGATGAGGTCTCATGTAGCTCAGCCTAAGCCCCCTGACTACTGAGATTATACATATGCACCATCGCATCCAGCTTGGCATACATTTTTAAGAAGTTTGAGTACTCTAAGGGGTATTTTTCTTTGTTTATTGGGATAAGGTCTTGATATTTTTCCCAGACTGGTATTGCCTCAACTGCTTGTGCGCCTAGGACTATAGGCCAATATCATCATGTCCAGCCAGACTCTAGCTTTGAGTGTGACATTGCCCTAACTCATCATGAGGCCGGTAGTATCAGCACTGGGGTGGCCTCCTTCATGAAGTATGTGTCTCAGAGTTATGCTCCAATGGCTGGTTGGGAGTCCCTCATGGTGACGATGTCATCCCAGGATTACACATCCGCAGCACGGTCCCTGAGCTCCAACTCTCCTGACTGTCATTTCTTGAAACCATTATTATTATCATCATAATCATCATCATCATCAACATCTATTTGTGAATGTATGTGTGCACACATAGTGGAGGATAGATGAGATCTTGGGGGAGTCAGTTCTTTCTTTCCACGATGTGGGTTCAAATTCAGGTTGTCAGGGTTGGTGGCAAGCAAGTAAGCACCCTTACCCACTGAGCCACCTCACCAGCCCAGAAACCGTCAGTGTAGTTCTTCAGTGTAGTTAAACCCACAGAGTTCTTCAGTGCTTAGGAACTTGGGGTTGGCCTGGTCATGCCTATGCTGTTGGGTATGCTGGTCTGGGGGTCACTCACTCTGCTTACTTGTGAACACCAATCTCATCTAGACTTCAGTCCACTTGGGACTGGTGTGGTGACTGACTGAAGTGAGCAGGGTCCCAGTTTCCCATACGGAGATAGACAACCATTTGCCAACAGCAGCCTCCTCAACCAAAGACAAGACACATAACACCTGAAGTGTCCCATACTGTAGAGGGCAGGGGAAGGGTGAGTATTCTGGGTCTCCACCACAGTTATTGCCCAAGTAGAAGGTGCCACACGGACAAGAGGGCAGAGTGGCCATGAGAGCTTTGCCCTCGTGGGTCAGGATCCCGTCCTATATACAGAAAACACCCTCACTGTTTCTAGAATGGGGCTTTCCCCTCACTGCTGGCAGGCTGACCTCCAACCCAAGTTTGTAAGTTCATTACAACCAAGATACCTGGAGTATACAGCAAGACTTCAACGGCTTGGGGAGCGGTCTCTCCAGCTGAAGGGTTAATCTTGTGTTTTAGGGTCTCTGAAGTTGTCTTTGGGACTGCCATGGGGGCTGAAACACAGACACATGAGTTAGGTCACCAGTCTCAAAGATAGCAGGACAGCAGTGGCATCCAGCTCACAAAGCTGTTAGGAGTTTATTGTAAAACCATGTGTGGCCTGAAGAGGGCGCTCTTGGAAAACAGTGTTATGGAGAGTTGCATCTGAGGTGCCCATGGCCTCATCCCTAATGGGAAGCAGGGGCAAGATGGCAGCAGCTACCTACTATCTCTGCTTGAACGGTGCACCATTGTGTATATGTTTACATTTTCGTTGACTATTTTTTAGCATTTTGTGTGTGGTGCACAGACCATAGGACATATGTGGAAATCAGAGAACCCTAGTGGGAGTCAGTTCTCTCCTTCAGCCATGTGGATCTCAGGGACTGAGCTCAGGTCATCAGGCTTGGCAGCAAGAGCCTTTGCCTCTTGCCAGCCTGAGGTCACATTTTCTTTTCCCCTTCATCTGTCAATGGACACTTAGTCTAGTTATATGACTAAGACACCACATTTGTACCTCTTTCTGCACAATCCAACTTCCCTGGAGTTTTCTGGGACCACCTGCCAGGTTGAATGGCCTTCCCACTAACCCTGAGGCACTTCCTCGAGGCCCCATGCTAGCTTCCAGGCCCCATGGATCACCTGCACTGCAGTGAAGGCTATGCCTTAGGGACTCGCTGGTGGCTTTTCCTTAAGCTTCTCCCGACTGAGGTGATTGCTACTGTCCTCATTTTCCAAAAGAAACAACCAACTTCTATCCCTTGCTTGTAGAAGAGCACACAACTTGCCAGTCACTAGACCTCCCACATGGGTCCTGGGTTCCAACAACGCAGGAAGTGATGGCGGGATCCTCTGCCACTGTCTCTCCACCTGCTGCCTCAGGTGACTGACTCGGGTTCTTTCACTTGTGTATTTATAGACCTTCCATCACAAGCGGACTCCACACTTCTGAATTAAGCCTGGGATCTCATGTCATGAGTCGTCACTTTGTTAAGCCATGCACTAGAAGGTCTTTCTGGATTTGCTAAACCAGGGTCAGGAATTCAGCATGCTGTGACCTGAGCTCAGATGGCTCCTCCTGTGCCATGGGAACAAGGTGATGATGACAGATTGTGTGCTGGGTGTTACTATGGCAACTCTGTAAACTGTTTACAGAGGAGCTAGAAAGCTGTTCTGTGAACTGCTGGCAGCGATAATGCGTTCATTTAAAGTGATGTAAATGGCTGAAGTGTAATGTTTATTTGATTTTACTCCCATCTGAGGACAGGAGCAGTTCTGTTGAGACCCAAGACTGTTAGACAGAGCTCACAGAGGGCCCCACGGGTAACATGGTAACATGGGACACCTGAGCCTCCTGGCTGCTGTCCCAGTTCAGGAGCAGGTTCTATGACCAGAAAGCATCAGAACCACACAGTGGTCAGTGACAGACATTACAAAGGGCAAGATGAAGCTAAACCAAGGTATAATTTTCTCATTCTTGGACAGTTGTTTTTAAAACCTAACGACACACCCAGGAGAGATGAAATGAACCTGCACAGACATTCATAGCAGTCTTTCTTAGACAGAAGGCAGATCGAGCTTAAATGTCCACTACAGATGAAGGGGTAGAGAAAATGTAATACTGCCAAACAATATAGTTTTGTAGCCACTAAAGAAATGAAGGACTGTCAACCCAGAGTTTGTCTTGACTACAAGATGTGCAGGGATAAAGATGGTGTAGAAACTGAGGGAACAGCCAACCAATGGCTGCCCCAACTTGAGACCCATGCCATGTAAGAGAGTTAACCTCTGACAGTATTAATGATAGTCTGCTATGCTTGCAGACAGGAACCCAGCACAACCGTCTTCTGAGAGGCTTCATCCAGCAGCGGATAGAGGCAGACACAGAGACCCACAGCCGAACATCAAGTAGAGCTCGGGGAGTCTTGTGGAAGAGTGGAGAAGAGAAGTGAGTAAGCTGGAGGGGTCAAGGACATCACAGGAAGATCCAGAGTTAACTAAACTGGGACCATGGGGGCTCACAGAGCCTGGGCCACCAACCAGGGAGCACACAGGAGCTGGACCTAGGCCCCCTACACATTTGTAGCAAAGGAGCAGCTTGGTCTTCATGTGGGTCCCTAACAAGTGGAGTGGGAGCTATCTCGGTCTCTGTTCCCTGCCATTGGTCCTTCCCCCTACCTAGACTGCCTGGTTGGGACTCAGAGGGAGAGGATGTGCCTAGACCTGCTGAGACTAGATGCTCCAGGGTCCGGGGTGGTACCCAAAGGGGCTCCCCTTCCCTGAGGAGAAGGGGAAGGGGCAATGGGGGAAAGATTTGTAATGTTGGGACTTGGAAGACAGGAGGGAGGGGGGCTGTGATCAGGATGTGAAGTGAATTAAAAGTAAACTAAAAAGTAAAGAAAGAGGGCTGGAAAGATGGCTCAGCGGTTAAGAGGACTACTCTTCCAGAGGTTCAAATCCCAGCAACCACATGGTGGCTCACAACCATCTGTAACGGGATCTGATGCCCTCTTCTGGTGTGTCTGAAGACAGCTACAGTGTACTGACATATAATAAATAAATAAATAAATAAATAAATAAATAAATAAATCTTTGGGCCAGAGCGAGCAGGGCAGGAACGAGAAGGAAAAAAAATAAAAAGAAAGAAATGGGACATATGCTCGCTGTATGAGAACGGGGGCTCATGGAAAGCCAGGAGCAGGAGTGTACCCCTGCAATCCCTGTTCCTATGACCAGACAGAGGGCAGAGACAGCAAACTCCCCAGACGCTTGTGGGCCAGCTGAGATGACCCCATCTGAAGCGCATTGGAAGGTGAGGGCCCATGCCTGCATGAACGAACACACACCATGGCATGCACACACCCACTCACAAACAGCGCACCTCACCATCATACAGAATACATTTTCCTTAAGGGAAAGTGCCAGCACAAGTCATCTCATGGAGGAACTGAGGAAACACTGGGCTGAGTGAACGGACAGAAGGCTCCCAGGACAGATGAGATCAAGGTGATGTGAACCAATGGGCCACCAGAAACACGGAAGGGGATGCTGAGCGGTGTGGGGATTCCTCTTGCAGAGTGTGAGTGTGTCAGCCATCACAGGGATGGTGGCACCACTGTGCAAATACCCTAAACCTAGGACGTCACAGCTTAAAGGGGTCATCATGACAGTGGCACGTCAGTATCTGGACAGTGTGGCAGACATCCCTACTTCATCAACCTGTGCTCCAAAATGAACTTCCTATTGTTTAACGTAATACTTTCTCTGTGGCCTCCATAAGTTTGCTATTTCTAGTATGCAGGTCTCAAAGCAGGAGGCTGCAGGAGGACATTTAAAATACAAACAGAGCAGAAGCCGAGAAGGCTCAAGACACCTTAGCACACTGATCTTAGCCTTGGAACCCTGTCCTCTGGATGGCTTCAGAATGTGAGAGCTAAACAGAAAGGAGCAGGAAGGAGATTTCCGTCCCAGGAGCTTAGCCTTTAAAGATAAAAAGTTCTGGGCATGGCCACTCATATCATAAAGCCAGCACTTGGGAGGTGGAGGCAGAAGGATCAGGAATTTCAGGCCATCTTCAGCTAAGAGAGAGTTCAAGACTAGCCTGCACTACTCAAGACTAAATCAAAGAAAGAAAAGAAGAAAAGAAAAGGAAGGAAGAGAGAAAGACAGACAGACAGACAGACATTGGCATTCAGGCTACCCTTGCCATCTGTCAACAGGCCAACCAGGTGCAGAGAGGCCGTGGCTATCCAGGAAGTATGGTTCTGACCACACACATCCCCAGCATTGACCAGAGAGGCTGTTAGTTACAGCCTTCCAGACATTTCTAGTGTGCTGAGGCAGACAGAAAATTCTTCAGTTGAGGATCAGGACCTGCAGTTTACAATGTAAAATGGGACACCAGAAAAAAAGGAGCCAGTTGTATTCTGAAAAACCAAGGAGCCACAAGGTCTAAGATTAAATGAAGAATGGGAAGATGAAAGCCAACATATGATATTTTTTTAAAAAATCCTAAAACTGTTTATAATCCCAACACTTGCTGGTGCAGGAGGATTTTGAGTTCAAGGCCAGCTAGGGTTATATGCTGAGTTCCAGGGTAGCCTATGCTAGACCAAATCCATCTCAAACAAGCAAGAAAAAGCAAACGAACAAACAATAGTGCTATTCAAAACAAACCAGGGCCCTTGAGATTGCTCAGAGTGTTTAGGCACTTTCCCTCCAAGTGTGGTAATCTGTGTTCAATTCCAAGACCCACATTGTGGAAGAAGAGAACTGACTCCAGCAAGTTGTCCTCTGACCTCCATAACAGGGTATGTGTGCCCACATGTGTCACACACACACATACACACACACACCAGTAACAAAAAAGGTTATAGCTGAGTGAATAATCCCAGGAGACTGAAACATGAGCACTGTGAGTTTGTGTTCAGCTGGGCTACACAGCAAGACCCTACCCCCTCCCCAAAGAGTAAAAGTAGAAAGCAAGAAAATTTGGGTGGGCTCTAAGTGATAGATGCCAACCAGAAGAAACACTGGAGATAGAAGCACTGCCCAGCAACAGAACTTACGTTCCTTCTTCATCTTGTCAAAGTAGGCCAGCTTGGAGGCAGCGTAAATGGCACTAGGTGACTGCAGCGTGCCAACCACAGCATCCATAAGCAAAACATTGGTCAGTGCTTGCTGGACGTACTGTGGGTCCTAGGAGAGATACAGCTGTGTGCCAACCTAGTCCGAATCCTGAAGGTCCCCACAGCTGTGCCAACCCAGTCCAAATCCTGAGGGTCCCCACAGCTGTGCCAACCCAGTCCAAATCCTGAGGGTCCCCACAGCTGTGCCAACCCAGTCCGAATCCTGAG
>JADRCH010000060.1:11176926-11234257 GCA_019843965.1 Rhynchomys soricoides | reverse complement strand
AATCCTGAGGGTCCCCACAGCTGTGCCAACCCAGTCCGAATCCTGAGGGACTCTCCAGCTTTTGGCTCACTGAGGAGGACAGCACTTCTCATCGTGTTTGTAAAGGCAACAGGAAGAGTCCGAATGGATGAGGAGTTTGGAGTCTGTCACAGAATCTTTTTCTCTGAGTTAGGGAAGTTCTCATGGTTGACTCCTGGAGTCAACACATTCTCTTCTCTAAATGCAGGCAGGCAGGAACTCATGACTACTCATCCCTGCCCCAACCACACTAAGATAGCCAGGGGCATTTCATAAAGCAATGGCTGTGACTGTACCCGGTGACAGGAGTGGGAATGGTGCCACCATGGGCTTTCCCCATTGCACAGCTAACCTGTATATCATAGGTCAGTGGGTGTGGAACTGACCAGCTAGGCCAGGGCTTATGAAATACAGAACCTTAGAGAAGACCAAATCCACTCCTGATCTATGACAGGCAATAACCCATCCCAAGTGGCTGTCTTCCTCTCCTGCCACTAGACAGCCTGATCCTTCTAAGATGCACCAAAGGTAGGCACCATTGTCATCTGCATCTCTCTGGTAACTGGTAAGGCTACAGGTCCCCACATACCCTTACAAGCAGCTCCATTCTGTGAGTCCTCACATCGTAGCCCTGGTCTATTTGCTTTGGTTTGGTTATGTGATTATTTGAGACATGGTCTTGCTCTATGGTCTAGGCTAGCCTCAAACTCCAGCCCCTCCTGGCTTAGCCTCCTGAGTCCTGGGATAGCAGGTACATGCCACCACACCTGGATTGTCTGACACATGGTTTCCTCCCTATTTAGACAACATGAACACCTCCCCCAAGCCTACCCCCATTCACTGGGAAGACACCAGAACTGAGTGTACACAGCGGGAAACTGAGTAAAGCCTACATGTCCTCCTAATACCCCAAGACCACATGGTCTCAGGTGGAGTCACAAAGCCACAAAAGCCTCTGTGTCCTTGCAGACAGCATAATTCTCCTTCCCAAGGTGCTGCAAGCTCTGAATGCCCCCTTCAGGACCTGGTGCCACCCATGCCCAGAGGACCTCCCCCACCTCAGACCTTGTGGTCATCTGCCAGCTTCTTTCCAGCCCACATCTCCTTCACCATGAGGTGCCAGAGGTCACACTCAGACTTGAGGTTGGCCTCGAAGACTTCCTTATTGGCCACTGTCTTGATCTTTAAGGTGGGTATCTTCAGGAGGAGAAATGCCACGGTGGTGTTTTTGACTTCCTGCAGGACAAGGACAGCATGAGACCTCAGGGAGGACGCAAGGGTTGATGGCGGACAGAACAAGTGGCCTGAAGCCACCACATGGGGTGAGTTTGGCCACAATGTTGGGCATGTGTGCCCGTTACAACCTTTCACTTTTCCCTGAGGACTTTTGGAGCTAGCAGGCAAGTCAGGCAGGGACTGTAGGCCTTGTGTGGCAATCCAGTGGCCACTGGTCTCGGCCCTTCTTTCTGCTGTGACCACTTGGCAGCCCCAGCTCTCCTCCCCTAGGCCTCACGCTTGGGACAATAACTGTAAGTCACAAAATAAGCCATCGGGGTCCCACTTCAGACCAGCCCTTTCCCCACGTTACCCACACTGGCCTCAAATTTCTAACAACCCTCCGGCCTCTGACTCCTGAGCTGAGTGTCAGGATTACACACACACACACACACACACACACACACACACCCTAATACACCTGACTCAGACCTTCTCCTTTGGCTAGAGCACAGTGATCCGTGCCTTTAATCCCAGCATTCCAAAGTGGATCTCTCATGAGCTCTACATAGTTCCAAGACAGTCAAGATTACATTGAGAGACTTTGTCTCAATCAATCAATCAATCAATCAATCAATAAAATGTGGCCAAGTGTGGTAGCACATGCCTCTAACCTCAACATTCAGGAGGCTGAAGCAGGAAGATGGCAAGTTCAAAACCAGTCTGGGCTACATATCAAGACCTTGTCTCAAAAAAAAAAAAAAAAAAAGATAGATAGATAGATAGATAGATAGATATAATAAAATGGTAATATACAGCATGTACCAAGAAACATAAGTAGACTCTGGGACACAGTGGCTTAGTGGTCAGCATGTAGCTATCTCATCCGAGATGAATTCATTCCTAGCCACTCACCTCTGGTGAGAAAGTCACAGCCATAGCCAGCCTTACCTTGTACCTTCAAACATGGTCACTACAGTGGGAATGAGTGAAGAATACTGGTCTCCTGCTCCTCCGCCCCCCCATCCTGCCCCAGGGTGCCTCATCACCCTCAGCTGAGAGCTGAGCCAGCTAGGGCACAAAAAGGTACATATGCTGACGGTGCTAGAGGGCAAACAGCAGTTTGGGGAATGGCTACATCTGGCTCACCTCTATGTTCCTGAAGGTGGCAATCTCCACATAGCCGGGCCGCCCCTCGGGGAGCAAGAACAGCCGTTTCTGGGTCATGGCGATCTTGCCAACTCCACGATTGGTCTTCACAGAGCTTGACAGCTTGTAGACACACTCATTCTTATCCAGATGGTGCATAAGCAGTGCAGGCAGGCTGACCTCTTGTGCTTCTGCCTCTGTCTCCTTCCAGCAGGTGTAGAAATCTCTGAATGTCTCAGGGTCAATCTGTTTCTCATGTCCTGAATTTAACAAGGAAAATTTCATCAGCACAGGAGACTTTCAGCATTCACTACCCAAGCCAGGCAACAGGTGGCACCAGTGCCCAGGACTCTGTGGATGGATGGAGGGCCTTTGACTACCCCAGCTTCTGGGGCAGATTTAGGTAGAGGCCATCTGTCCCTTCTAGCCCACAGAGGGATAGCAATCTGGCCTACACAGTAACCTAACACGGTAGTCACAGGAACTGCAACAAGGACACTCTTTTGGGACAAAGTTGTACAGTTTCTGAGGCTGGCCTGACACTCACTGAGCTCCAATTCTCTGATTCTGCTGCCTCAGTCTGCTGTCTGCTGAGATCACAGGCATGCTCCACTATGCCCTGCTTAGAACCTCCTCTTCTTAAGCTGCTTTCTTCCGGGCTAGAGCCCTTACCTGCACTCAGCTTATGAGACCTGCCAACTGCTCGCTACACGCCTACCCCAGCCTGGCTCCGCCTGGCTTATGCATCCGGAGCCTGTCTGTCGCTCTGTCCTCTGGTGTACCTCAAGCCCTCCATCCTGCACAGACCACACTCTACTCTGCTGCTGTCCCTGCCTCTGGGTTTTTCACAGCCCCAACAATTGCTTTTCTAAAGCACATGTGGACCTTCCTGCTCCTCATTCAAACCCTTCTGGACTGTTCAACCATACAAGACCTCAAGTTCTCCCAGACTGTCCACTCTTTCCTTTCACACCCTACTCCAGCCATACCAAGCACTGCTCCAAACAGGTCATGTTGTTATGTGCTCCGGTATAACCTTCTCCATCATCCAGAGAAACTCTCCTCTTGCTCTCAATACCCAGGCGAACAGCGCCATACATGGCCTTCCCTGACAGGGTTGGCCATTCTGGTTGCACAACCCACCAACTGCACACATACCTCCCTCAGGGCACCAGTGAATTCAACTACTAGCACACACCAACACCCACCCTGCATGGTGCACAGAGAACGCCAGCTCATCCTCAGATTCCCCATCTGTGGCAGCCACACTCATCAGGCTTGTGTACAAACTAGGAAACTGAAGGAGGAAGAACAGACCCTGCCCGCTGGCAGCTAGTCCCCACTTACGCAGAGCCTGTGTCTCCCTGTGTCCAGTCTCCCTGTGCCCAGCCTTCAGAGGCCCAGTCTGAGGTGGACAAAGTCCCACTGGGCTCCCATCACCATCCCCACGTGGTAACAATGTCATGGTGACGAGCTCCTGATACATCTGTTTTGCTGCCACAGTGTGATGGGTACGCATACAGCCATGTGCAGGCTGTGGAGGATGTGAAAGGTTCCAGAGGAAATTTCCAAATAACAAGGGCGGCTGGGGGCTACGGGAAGGTGGCCCAACAGATCTGTCATCAGTAAGGTAGCACCAGCATGTACGCATGGGAACCTCCACCAGGTGGGGCCATTTAGAATTCTTGTTCTTTATGCTTTGCTATTCAAGGTAATTGAACAATATGTATTTTAATTTTTTTCTCTTCTTTTGCAGAAACTGGAGGTGAACCCAGGGCCTTGCTCATGCTAGGACAATATTCTTCCACTGAGCTACACCCCAAGCCCCATGTAAGCTTTGAAGTCACTGGATCCATCCAATGAGAAAATAAATTTCACCTGGGGCAGGAGTACAGCACCCATCTGTATAATGTTTAACACAGTGACTAAGGAAGACAAATAACAGATAATGGGGTGATCCCATCCATGGGACAAGCCTCTGTACCTTCCTGCACTGAACAAGGAGTGAACTGAGGTGATTGACAGCTCGGTAGTCATCCCCTGCTAGAGTCCTCCTCTGCCACCTTACAGATGCTGAGTTCTGCAGCCTACTGGGGCCCCAGGGTGCAGACTGACTGAGTTTGAATCATAAGCACATGTTACTCCCATCAGACATCTCATAAGAGGTCTTTCAGTTACATGTGGCACAGGAAGAGCCCAGCAAACAGAACAGGGATGGCGGGACAAAGAGTGGCAGTCCACGCCAGTGCCTGAGAGAGCGAAAGAGCCAGGGATCCTTCGTGTGCATCCCTCAGGACAGACTCTCTGAGCACCCACACCACAGCAGTCAACAGAGCTGCACACAGTAAGGCCTTTGCAGCTAGCACCCAAAATGTCCTCTTATAGACAAGTGGCCTGCCTGCCCTTGGAGGTGAGGGGCTCATGTGCTCTGGACATGCACAATGGGAAGAACAGGACTAGAGACACCCCCATTAGATGGAAGGTAGCCCTCTGCCACCTGCAGCCAGCACCCCAGCTAGCTATGGATACCACAACCCTGCCAGGACCGCAGCAGAGCCAACTACAAGTCATGGTGCTTCCCCACCACTGTGCACACCCACAGCCACTGTGTACGCACACGGTCACACACACATTCAGTTGTCTCTCAATGCACAATAGTCTGCAGGTGCATGATGGCCACACCCACAGACAGGATGCCCATCCCTGTGCCTCCAACTCCTTACAAGTGAACCACTGTGGGTCTCCACTACGTCACCCACTTCCCTCCATAGCCCAGCCCCGAGTCATCTCAGCATCATCCAGGCAGCATCCCTATGAGACTACAGACATGCCATTCTGAAGAGCCACACTGATGGTGGCACAGGAAGTACCCTGTGTAGAGCCAGTTCCTGTGAGCTGCAGTGTAGAATGTATTTTTGTCAGCACTGGCTTCGCATGAATGAACGTGTATGGACATTTTAAATACTAAAACTGCATTCTCTGGGGGCAGGACTGGGGCACTGGATATTGAACCTGGGTCCTGGCACAGCCATATCCATTGGAAATGACAAGTCACGGAGCCAGCACAGCTGTATGACACAGTTCCTGCAAAGCTGAGCCAAATGCTGTGACGGCTGTCTTTCTCTCACCTTTAGGTTTTGGTCTCTGCGTGTTGCATGCTTGGGAGTTTTATGCGTTATGATTCATTTTGGGTCTTTATGTCTGAGTCTTTTTGGGAAAGTCCTAAACTTACTGTCCCTCCTGCTTTTAGGGAAATGACTTCATCTGTCTCTATTTGGAAGTCTTCCTTATGCCCCAGAGATCATGATAAATACTAAACAAGGCCATTACTCTCAGAATCTTCTTGGGGTCTCTGCCCCTAAGCCTATTCAAACAGTATAACTGGAACAGGGTAAACTCAGAAACAGTGGACAAACTCCCACTAGCCAGGAGAATTGGTTACAGATTCAAGGCCTCTTTTTACAATATGCTTAGAGCTCTCTGAAAATGTGGCTTAAAGACAGGGATCATACAGAGTATACCCCTGGGGGAATAGAACTCAGTAAATAGATTGAAATAACTCCTACTTTATAGCACAGATAGTGGAATGAGACAGTAAAGGGAGATAGGTATTAGTATTTGCTATTCAGACAGCGACAGGTGCAGATATTTTCTGTTTGTCTGCAGTGCTTTAAAACTGCAAACGCTGCCAGCCTAAAGGCAGACTGTCATATATAAATGTGTTTGCTTTGGTGGAGACATTCTTTAGATTCTTCAAAGTTATAGGGCTGATCCTAAAAATAAAATCTGTTCTATTTGTATTTTCTAATTGTGACTGAACTTGTAACCCCGGACATGTAATGAAAACTCAAAAGCACATGTCCAGAGACAAAATGATGTAATCTATACATCTTAGATAACCATTAGTCTGTCTTTGTTCTGTGAAACTGGCTAAGGCTAGCCCCTAGCAGTCTTGAAGACCTCTGCTGAGGTATGCCCCAGCCCTCACGTGTATGTACACTTGGATCTTATGAGTTCCATCTAAGATGGGGTGGTGATTTAAATATGCTTGGCCCAGGGAGTGGTACTATAAGGATGTATGGCCTCGTTGGAGGAGGTATGGCCTTGTTGGAGGAGGTGTGTCACTGTGGGCGTGGGCTTGAAGACCTCATCCTAGCTGCCTGGAAGCCAATCTTCTGTTTGCCATCAGATGGAGATGTAGAACTCTCAGCTCCTCCTGCACCATGCCTGCCTGGATGCTGCCATGCTCCCACCTTGATGATAATGGACTGAACCTCTGAAGCTGTAAGTCAGCCCCAATTAAATTCTGTCCTTATAAGACTTGTCTTGGTCATGGTGTCTGTTCACAGCGGTAAACCCTAACTGACAGATGGGGACACTCAACTTTGCCAACTTTTCACTTTCAGCATGGCCACTCCACTTAACTGAAACACACGTATTCTCACAGCAGTGACAGCAGGGTCCTGCCCCTTCCCAGGGCACTTCCCCACCTAAGGAACCACATAATCGAAGGCCACTGACAGCTCACTGGCCAGGTCCACAGCTACAGAACAACAGGCACCCAGCTGTGACTCACTTCCTGGGCTCCCAGGCACCTAGGAGTGATGTCAAATGCCACCACAAGCAGAGGAGAAGGAAAGGCACTGAGCTCAAGGCAGGCTTTCTTCCTATACCAGGGTCCACCAGCCATTGAGTAATTAGGTGACCAGGCCATACCAGGGCTGTGGAGGAGACAGAGGTGCCACCAGGCATGCTCAGCCTGGTGCCAGGGGAGAATAATAACCCTGTGGGTCTGAGTCATTCCTTTCAGGCCACTGCACACAGGAAGGACCCCTGGAGGACAGGGGACCCTTAGGGTGATCACATCCTTATGAGGTCACACAGTGGGAAGAGGAAAAGTGTGCCCAGAGACCCCTCAGGGTATTTCTGTGAATGCCTTGTCTCCCTTCACGAAGTAGCACACCCATAGCTGTCCACGCCCCCGACTCCAAGCAGTGCAGGCTTTCCCATGGAGGCTTGAGAAATATATTGTGTAGGCTATCCCACGGAGGCCTGAGAAATACGTTTTACTGCACCTGCCTAGTGACAGGTGGCCCATCATCTCCGTCTTTCCCAAGACAGTTATTCCTCCAGATATGCGGATATCAAGTCTTTTTTAAAAGTGACATGGTGTTAATAGGAAACTGCACACCCTCCTGTGTGCTGTAAGCCCTTTTCTGGGTCGTGTGCCCAACACCATGGAAGTTCAAGTTTATGGCTTGGGCAAGGATGCCAAGAAAAGCATCGCACGTGCTCAGTAGAAAGCACATTCATTCTCCAGGTATTTTCTATCTGCAGTTGGTGAACTCGGTGGACAGGCTGACTGGACCTGAGTGGCCAGCAGAATCCGCTGAATACAAAATTCAAGTGCCAGTATGGGATCAGATGGATGAGGACACCAGCCGGGCAGTGCTAGCTCACATGAGACAGGCAGACCAATGAGACAGTGAGGCATACACTGCCAGGCAGTGGGCAGCACACACTCAAGGTGCTGGCACTCAGCTCACCCAAGCTCCTGGCTCTAAGCTGAGGAGCCAGCCTACACAGACCCTAGGGACAGATGTCAAGACCCTCCGTGTCAGTGCCTGGAAAGGCAATGTCGCAGGACACCTCACAGTTACTTCCTCCTCATGGCCAATAGACAGAACAGATGCATGTGTCAGTGCAGGTAACATGGTTCAGTGAGAAATAAATTAGGATCACAAACTTCCACAGATGGCAGGACACGGTTCATGAGTGTACAACATTGCTGCGTGCTGTCGGCGGACATCTTGTCCTCAGAGGTTTTAAGCAGAACAGAAAACAGAGCCCGGGTTGGGAACAGTGCTTGACTGGGGACCCAGAGCAAAGCCAAACCCAGGTAACAAGGGCCCTGTGATAAAGGGAAAGCCTTCTTAATCAGGTGGGTTGCTCTGGCACCTTGGCACCTGGCACACTGCCTCTGTGCTCCTGGGCATGAGTGAATGCTTCAGCTGAGCCACTGCTGTGTTGTCAATGGGCAGTCACTGGGGCAGATGCATCTGCAGAGGCAGCTAGCCTCACATATGCCACCTCATGCAACTTCACTCTGAACACGTGTGTACTTTGTGCTGTGCATACCATCCAGCCATATAGCACCAGCAAAAGCTGTCCAAGACGCTGACTTGGACTTGAAGCTACTGGGTGTTATGAGTGATAGAGTCTTTAACATACAAAGTTTTCTGCTCTTACAGACCCATGCTGGTTTAATTACAGAAAAAAAAAAAGAGACTTCTAATATCTTCTTATTGTCATTACTTGACATGTAAATAGCAAATTAGTATATCTTTGCATTGCACCATCTTAGAATACTTTAAAATTGCTTTTTAATCTTAATGACTTAAACTCGAGTTGCTGATATAACAAAAATCATTAAGTGAATTTTGGAACTAGGATGGAATTTCAAATAATTTCTGAAACTAACCTATTCATACATCTACCATTTTTACTAAGTATTAATGCAAAGTGGGATTCTAAGTATTGGTGATTACAAAGTCAAAATAGCAACTTTGAAAAACATCGAAGATGAGCTATGCCCTGCAGAATCAAATATTCAGCCAAGATTTTACAAGACTATTTTTCTTTTAAGACAGAGCCTCACTCTGTAGCCCAGACTGACTTAAAACCCACTATGTAGTCTAGGCTGGCCTTGAACTCTTAGTTCCTCCTACCTCAGTTTTCCAGGTGCCAAGACTGCAAACATGAGCCACAATGTCCATCTTCAAGGTTTAATTTTTGGCCAGGTATGAAGTACATGCCTTTAATCCCAGGACTTGAGAGGCAGTGGCAGGCTGAGTTTGAGGCCAACCTGGTCTATATAGTCCCAGGACAGCCAGAGGTATACAGCAAGACTCTGTCTCAAAAAAAAGGGGTGGGAAGAACTGGAGAGATGGCTCAGCAGTTAAGAGCATTGGTTGCTCTTCCAGAGGTCCCAGGTTCAATTCCCAGCAACCACATGGCAGCTCACAACTACCTGTAACTCCAGTTTCAGGGGATCCAACACCGTCACACAAACATACATGCAGGCAGAACACCAATGCACATAAATTAAGAATAAATAAATTAAATAAAATATTTAACTTTCTAAGTAAAAATAAGTACAGTCATCTCATTATGTTGGAGATTTGCTTTCATCTTTTTTTAAAAAAAAATAAATAGATCTTTTTCTATTTTCTTTCATTTATTTTATATATGAATGTTCTGCTGCATGTACGTACACCTGCATGCCAGAAGAGGGCATCAGATCCCTTTATAGATGGTCGTGAGCTACCATGTGGATGCTGGAGATTGAACTCAGGACCTCTGGAAGAGCAGCCAGTGCTCTTAGCTGCTAAGCTGCCTCTCCAGCCCCCTAAAATATAGATTTTTAAGACGGTTTCACACATCCCAGGCTGTTCTCAACCTTGTTATGCAACCAAGAGTAACTCTGACCCTCTGATCTCCCCCTCTCTCGTGCTGGGATTATAGTTGTGAGCCACCATGCCTGGTTCATTACAGGTGCTGGAGTTGGACCCAGGGCTTCAAGCATACTAGACAGGCACCCCGCCAACTGAGCTACATCCCAGCCCTGCTTCTCTCTTTAATCAATGTTAACATCATATTGTATATAACATAATAAAAAATACGCTTCTTTATGATTTATCGTCAGTAAGTGTTTACTTTGCATTTGTTTGCACTTTCTCTGATTTACCTAGGTCTCATGGGAGTCTCTTGGGTGAAAGCAGTTATGAGTAGGAATTTAAGCAGCCCTGGCTCAGAGAACAGTGACAAGAACAAAAGAAAAGCCTGTCCATGTTCAGTGAGGACACAGCTCGGGTTTTTGTTGTTGTTTTTGTTTCTTTGTTTGTTTCTTTGGGTTTGGTTTTTTTTGGGGGGGGTGTCTTTTTTGTTTTTGTGTGGTGTTTTGTTTTGTTTTGTTTTGGAGACAGGGTTTTTCTGTGTAGCCCTGGCTATCCTGGAACTCACTTGTAGACCCTGGCTGGCCTGAAACACCTGCCTCTGCCTCCCAAGTTCTAGGATTAAAGGCATATGCCACCACTGCCCAGCAGACACAGATCGTTTTTATACCTTGAATCTTTAGGAGGTTGAATTGTAGCTATAGACCTGCAGACCCAGAGGACATCGGTGCCCAGGGGTGCTGTGGGGCCCTCTTACCGACGGTCAGTGCGTCAAACAGGCGGTGGATGATGATGGCGTCCTTCACGATCCCTGACTCCTGGACCCTCTTCACGAAGTCATTGAGTTGCATGTGCTTCTTGGGCAGTTCGAAGTTCTTCACGGCGTCATCTGCCTTGGGGGCCTCTCCATGCTTATCAAAGACCTCTGTGATGAGCCGCCTGAGCTCAGGCGTCCGCTCAGCCTGGGCCCGTTCAGAGGCCGACATGGATTCCACCATTCTCTTGACAATATCAGCTGGAAAGATCCCTATGTCAGTCTTATACAAGTTCTGGAAATCCAAGAGGGCACTCAGCAGTTGTCCCTGCATCAAATGGATAAGACCACGCAGGTAGAAGTACCTGGCTAGGAGCAGAGAGTCACCAGGACCCAGCAGGGCCATGGCCTTGCTTAGGAGAGTGATGAGGTCTGTGTAGTATGCCTGAACACACTGGCTCACCAGCGGGAAGTGGATCTCAGGGATCTTGAATGTGTATGTTGACTTAGGAGTCACTTTGAGAACTAAAAAACAAACAAACAAGGGGAAAATGCATGTAATTAGCATGGTCCTGGAAAGGCAGAGAAGCACCCATGACACCACTGTTGAGGGCAGCATTGTGTGCCTTGGACAAGTAGCTTTGTGCCCCTTTCAGGGCATTCCCCATACCCCTGAGGTAAAGACAAGCCCATTTTATTCCCAGAGTAGCAATAACTATTCTCCATGGGACAATGTTTTTAAAACTATGTATCCTAAGTAAAGATGCTAGGACTGGGCCCTTGAAGATAGAACTGATAACCAAAGCCAAGATATGCCTGCCAAGTAGGGCTCAGCCTTTAGAAGCATTTGTCAACCTTAACAGTGGCTCTGGGCAGTGGTAGCCCAGTACTCCCACTACAAAGATTCAAAAGGTAAGGACTAAAGAGACCAGAGCTTTTAAGTGCAACAAGCATTCAGAAGCATGATCGGAAGCCCCCAGGGGACTAAACACTGACCAGGAGTTGAAGTCCCTCTCCTCCCAGGAGCTTCTTTGGAACAGGGGACCAGAGGCAGCAGCTACATCCATGCCCATGCCAGAGGTGGTACTTTGGCTATGGAGGCTGGAGGGAGGTGAAGCCTGCAATGGTCAGGGAGCTCCGGATGAACACAGAAAAGGCAGGCAGGCTGTATCCCAGAGCGTGTGCACACACCTGCCAAGCCCAGAAAAGGAACTGGTCTACCTGGGGTCAGACACTCAGGAAGTAGCTACAGAGGGGCTCACACCTCATACTGCTCTGAGCTCTGAGACTTTTTCATTTTCTTTCTTTCTTTTTTTTTTTTTTTTTTTTTTTTTTTGGCAGGGGTTTTTTGTGTAGCCCCGGCTGTCCTGGAACTCACTCTGTAGACCAGGCTGGCCTCTAACTCAGAAATCCGCCTGCCTCTGCCTCCCAAGTGCTGGGATTAAAGGCGTGCACCACCACTGCCTGGCATGACTTTTTCATTTTCATACTGTCTTTTTAGAGAGACAGCCTGAGCTAAGACCAGCAGCCACAAGGGCCTGGCACACAACAGTCTCTCCTATCCAGTAAGGACTCAGTGGGGCTCACAGGATAAGTCTATGATGTAACACAGAACATGATGAGCCTTGGGAAGCTTACACAGAAATACAACATGGCTTGTAAATATCTAAGTGCACATCCTTAGGAAGGTACCCAACCAGGGGCATCCTATCATAGATCTGTAAATATAGACATGTACTATATGCATCACATGCACACACACACACACACACACACACACATACACAGCAGTGGCAGGTCATGGACACAAAACAGTTTTTGGTTTTTTTAAATAGTTTTTAGATTTTTCCCCATTTTTATGGAGGCAGGATCTCAGTCTCACAATGACCACATTCACACAGGGTAGCTTAAAACTTGGGCTGGCCCTGAATTCACAAGCACCAATCCTGTCCCAGACCCCTGAGAGGTCACTCAGGACTCACTTGGAACCAGGCTATGATCTCTAAGCTGCCATGTTGGGAGGGTAAACACAGGACAGTAGCCACTTCACCTGGACTGCTGCTTTTGCAGCTCGAGGTGTCCATTATCCGAAGTGATGAGTTTCTAGGTGGCAGCTCAGGCAAGGAGATGTCCTGCAGGTTGGGCATGCTGACCACCATGCGCCTGTGCAGGGGTGAGGCCTGTCTAGAGGCCATCTTCTCCACAGTAGGTCTCCTTGGACTTATCAGCATCCTGTCTATCCTAGGGAAAAGCAAGAGTTCACTTCATGGGCACAAAGATGAAAGCGTGAGCCTCCATTACCTATCACATCCAGAGCAATGAGCAGGGTGAGAGCCACGCCCAGGGTGGTAAGAACCTGTCACTAAGTCCAGCCTCAAGTAGCTCAAGGGTAAAGGGCAGAGGGTCTCAGTCCATAGTCCCAGAGATGAACAGGGCACTGCCATGGGTGATACACACATAAAATCAGGAAAAAATAGGCCTGTGAGTAGGGAACATGGGAAGGAAGTGAAGATGGACAGAGATCAGGGTGTGGTACAGGATGCCAGGCCAGGCACACAAAGCCTGGCCGCAGGAAACAGGGACACACAGAGGATGCACCTTTGAAGGCTCACAGTGAATTGCTCAATAGCCTGCTGAACTGATCATTTGTATGTCCAAATGAAATGGGCACATGAGCCCCCGGTCCCCAAAGAGGAGTTATAAAGGAGTTGGCACCTGTCCTCCTCAGACTGAGTGTCGAGGTCCATCCGAGCAAAGGCATCCATCCTGCCATTGAGTCGGGCCTTCAGAAAGGAGTGGAACATGTAGGTATCCAAAACCTGCATGTGAGAAAGGCCATCATACTGTGCTCATAGGCCTCCGGCCTCTATCCAGAACCAACAGCAGCCCCACTGAGGCATGACCTCTCCTGCACAGGTTCCACTGGGCAGGAGTCTGTGCAAACAAGAAACTTCACAACTGGCCCTTTATAAAATTTATTTTTATCATTTTTAATAATGTGTCTGTGAATATATGCAGGTGCCTGCAGAGGTCAGAGGAGTCAGATCCCCCATATCTGAGATTATGGTGTGAGTCACTCAAGGTGGGTGCTGGAAACTGAACTAGAAGAGTGGAATACAATCTTAGCCTTGAGCCATCTCTCTAGGCTTGCAATTGGTTCTTATGTACTCAGATTCCTGACCTGTACCTAGAAAACCGGAAGGTTAAAACAAGCCCAGGCTGCCTAGCCACTAGGCCAGCTGTGCTTGTCCTATATGTGCCCCTCACCCAGGGACCTCTGCACACTCCACAGCACTCAATATGGCTTTGTCTGCTTTTACAGGCTGCCTCAACCAGGCTCAGGATCCAGACAGCCCCAGGATCCTGGCTCTACAGGGGACCCCTGAGCACCGCAGTTGTTTCTACCTGGGTATGTAGGTAAGCCTCTAGCAAGCAAACTCTCAGACTACAGGCTCCTCCCAACAAAGGCAGGAAGAGGAGGTAAAAAGTACCCAGATCCACATGGGAGGGTGGGGGTCCAGAAACAGCCAAGCCAGGAACCCAAAGGCAAACACCGTGGCTTGAAGATACAAAAGAGAAACAGACCACATGAAGGTTAAAGGGAGTACTCTGAATAGTTAGAGAAGTCAGAGCTGGGATGGATAGCCCTGTCCCGGATGGTGGGTCCACAAACTGACTTGGATTACTATAAGAAAGCAGAAGACACCAGGAAGGTCATAGGGCAGAAAAGGAGAAGAGAGGCATACATGAGCCATGCGGGAGTCATACCAGTACATGTTACCAAGTGGCTGGGTTAACCTGTACCCTGGAGGCAGGCAGGTCTTCCCACCTCAAAGATGTCACAACAGACTCACAGGGGGTCGGCAGGGCCACCTGCCAGATCAAAGTTCTGTGTACTCTGTCTGTATGATGGACAAACCAGTCATTAAGGGTTGGGCAGAAACAGTGGGTTCCCCCACAAACCTAAGCTAATGTCAAGAAGCTGCCAAGACACAGCTAAAGTCAGTCTCTGAGAGAAAGAAGGGACCAGCACTCCCAGAATAGCATGGCAAGGGCAAGGAATGCTCCCAGGGCCAAGTTCTCCTCACAAACAGAGCAAAGGCTGCCTAGGCTGAAGACGGTGACAGGGAGAGAGGACTGATGCCCTGACTGAGGACATGGTCACCCAGGTATGCACATGTGCTACATGCTTAATACTGTGCCTCTTACTTAATGTATAATGTGTAAAGCTAATTTAGAAATGAGGTGGCAATGGAACCCGACCAAAAAAAAAGCTTCTGAAAAGGTCAACACACTAAGACATGACTAGATCAGGAAAAGCCTTTGAGAAACGTTTCAACATGGAGGAGTAAGTAGGTGGAGCCTCCCCAGCCCCGTCCCTCTCACCTGCTTATAAAACTGCTGGTCCCCTGCCGCTCTTGTCTTGAGAAACTCCTCACTGTTGAAGACTCGATGCTCATAATTCAAGTGATTCTTCACTTCCCTAGCAAAGAGAAGGTGGGGCCATGTGCTCAACCACCACAATGCCCAAAGTCGAGCTGTCTAGCAGCAGAATGGAACTGAGAAGCATACTCTTCGGAGCTTACTGCATCCCAGGATGACAGTATCAGGATGGACTGTGTGGTCCTCATCACTTCTCTAACTAGGAAGAAGCTGAGAGACAGGGCCACCGCCTCCTTGGACCTTAGCTTTTTATGCCAATTAAGAATAAACCATCAGCAATTGTGCTACAAAAACCACCGGGCTCAGAGGTCAATTTGGAGGTAGAGGGCATGAAAATGCTGCCCACACTGTAGCCACCAGTCTATCCAGCCAAGCCTCTCCACTCCATAACTTGTCTCACAAGCTCGTGGGACTTCAGTTTACAATCTCCCCAAGCTACAGTGAAATGCTATAAATACTTGCTGGCCTGCAGGATATGGCCAGGTGGATGTGCCTGGTGTCTGAGTGAAGACACATTCATCTAGGGACACACAGTCTTACAACCTGGAATCTTCTTTTCTTCCTGCTGTTTTGTGTTGGACAGGGTGAACAGTCTCATGTAGCTCAAGCTGACCTCAAACTTGGTGGGCAGCCTTGCACTACGGATCTTCCTATCTCTGCCTCTTTCCCAAAATTCTGGGATCACAGGCTTGTACTATGACACTTGGTTATGAACTGTTTTGCTGTTGTTTTGCTTTAAAAAAAAAAAAAAAGACATTCAACCACTTCAGTTATAAAAAATTTGTCTTCCTGGGGCTCGAGAGATGGCTCAGCAGTTAAGAGCATAAGAGACCTTCCAGAGGTCATGAGTTCAATTCCCAGCAACCATATGGTGGCTCACAACCATCTGTAATGGGATCTGATGCCCTCTTCTGGTGTGTCAGCAACAGTGTGCTCATATACATAAAATAAATAAATACATCTTTTTAAAAAAATTGTCTCCCAAGAATAAAAAAGAAATATACCCAGGACCACACTTTGAGCAAAGAAACAATACAATCTGTCTCTGATACACCACCTCATTTTCAACCTAGTCAATTTGCTTTCTGTAAGTGAAGATGTCAAAAAGCCAAGGTGGTTTAAGTTTCAGTTTGGAAATAATCAGAGTGCTGGGAGAGCCATGGCTCTCTGCCAACCCCCTCCTGAGCAGACAACCCTTCAGAACAGACCAGAACCTACATCAGAGCCTCCTTCTCTATGGATGCAGGGAGCAAGCAGCAAGAGGGGAGCAGGATGCTGCAGAGTTAAGAGTTGGAAGAAAGAAAAGGCCCCAAGCTGGAATCTAATTCCTTAAGTGATGTGTGTTGAGGCTGGAAGTAACAACTTAGCTTCTGTACTGTGTCACATTCAACACACAAACTTTACTTGACTATTTAGCCAATGCCAGACTGGGACTTAGGCAGCACAGGCACACACCACGAAGTGTGCAATGTCAAAAACCTTCCCAGCAGCAAAACCTGAACACTCATCTGTCCTGGGCCCCTTCGAGACTGCATGGTCTGGTTTCTGAGTCCTGCGAATATACCCCAGGAATCTCTTCACAACTTCTGGAACACTCTCTCCCTGGACTGACCCCAAGCCTCCAGCCAGAGCACACAGGCACCATCTCTCAGGAAGCCACCTTGGAGATAGCCATTCAAGTGTTCAATAATAAGAGACAGATGGTCAAGGCTAGGGGGGTGCTGGGCAGAGTCAGAGTAGCCCCCGCTGGTCTGGTCATGAGGAAAGGTTGGGGAATGAACTCAGTAGTCACTCCTAGATCTGTGATCTTTAAAATACCTGAAGATGCCAACAAGCAGCTGTAGAGTGATATGCTGAATCTTGCAGTTGAGAGTCTGCTGCCAGGCTCGACGGCGGGCTCGGCCCTCATTCAAATCTGTGCTAGCGCTCAGGTGGGCAAAGTGCAAATCTGGGTGCAGCTGGAGGCTCTGGACTCTGGGGAAAAGCAGACCAAGCTGAGTACCTGGTGTGTCATGGGCAGAGGCCATGTAGACAGTTCAAGATGCTCTGATGCCCGTCATCAATGAGGGAGGACATTAAGAGCTTATTCCCAATTCCAAATGTCACATCACACGAAGGCCTTGCTTCAGACCCAAGCAGGCTTCCTTCTAGGACACAAGAAATTTCCTGTGATGGGGCCACCAGGAGGGTCAACCATAGCTCCCAACGGCTACCCAGCAGCATCCCTTGCTCAGGTAGGATCAGAAGCCACTCTGTGTCCTGAGTGCCGACATTCTTGGCCTAGCATGGAGTGACCTCTGGCTCATCTGCAGGTCCTCAAGCATAGAGGAACTCACCCAGGGCCACCACCAAGTCTAGGGCCTGGCCTTCCCATCACCTCGCAAGCCTGTGTTTTGAAAAAAGCTTGGTGATATGGCCCTGGGCTCAATCCTAAGCATTTCAAGGTTATAAAATTTGCCCAAGAGGAGGCTTTGGGCATCAGCAAATAAGCCTGCCATTTAAAACAGGTAGGAGCAACACACATTTGTTCCACAAGTTCTTTATGTACCTGCTGTGGTCCACTGGGTGGGTGTCCCAGCCCTGCTGACCTGACCAGTGAAGCCTCATGGGTCTTTCCCTATCTGACAGGGTTATGGCAAGTGCACATTAACACCAAACTGACATTCACCAGGCAGAACACAGAGCAGGGTACAGGAGGGACAGACATCAGTGACTGCCCTGCATGAAACACAGCGGTGCTTTGGGCAGTGTGGTGGTCTTCTGTTTGGGCACAGTTGGGAGTAAGAAGCTGTTCCCTGCAGAAAGGGGCCCTTATCCCTGACCTACAGAGAAGGAAGCTTCTTATCAGAAGAAAAGGAAGAGCATTATGACCCAGGACCTCTAGGGGAATCTGGGAGAAAAGACCATTGCCCTGTGCCCCTCTGGCCAAACATGTGTGTATAGGTGTACTCTGTCTTCTAGGACAGTTAAGGAGGCCCCGCAGTGGCCTGGATCAGGCTTAGAAGCATATGGACCTGTCAGATTTATAAAACAGTATTCCTAGACTGAACCCCTACAAGGCACTCACTCCACCCACAGGCTCATTCTGGGGGGCTCTACCATGGCAGGGACCCAACCCCACACCCCTGTGCTTGGATTCTGAAAAGCAAGCATGCCAACAATGCTAGATTCTTCTGTCAAAGCAAACAGCCAGATCAGCATGGAATGACTCTGCCATGCTTATCAAGAGGAATGTGAGAACCCACTCAGGAGCCCAACCCAAACCCCCAGGTGGCTGCAGAAGGATAGCCATAACTGTAGCCCCGCAGTCATGAAGGGCACATTCCCCATGTTTCCCTACTATATCTATGGACTCTTTCTTTTGAACATTATTATTATTTGTTTTTTGTTTTTTTGTTTTTTGAGACATTTGACTAAGACCAACATGGCCTTAAACTCAGAGATCCACCTGAGTATGCCTCCCGAGTGCTGGGATTAAAGGCATGCACCACTACTGCCCGACAAACATTATTTTTAAAATTTATTTATTTTTATTTTATGTGCATTGGTGTTTTGCCTGCATGTATGCCTGTGTGAGGGTGTCAGATCCCCTGAAACAGTTACAGAAAGTTGTGAGCTGCCATGTGGATACTGGGGAATTGACCCTGGGTCCTCTAGAAGAGCAGCCAGCCAGTGCTCTCTTAACTGCTTGCTGATCCATCTCTCCAGCCTGACTTTGGAGTCTTTCAAACTTCTAATGATGGGGCCTGGAGAGACGGCTGAACAGTTAAGGGGGCTTGCTGCTCTTCCAGTTCCCATCTCCAGCATCCACACAGTGGCTTACAACAGTCTGTAACTGCAGTTTCAGGGATCCAATGCTCTCTTCTGTCATGCTCAAAAGCGCAAGGCCCACACGTGATGCACAGACATTCACACAGGCAAAACACTCATATACCTAAAATAAACTTTGTTTTAAAAGTGTAAAAGCCTTCTCATGGTGGAAGAAATGGGAAAACCATAACAAAACAAAACAAAACAAAACAAAACAACAACAAGAACAAAACCAAATGCTGGACTTCTTATATGCAGGTTGAGTGTCTCTTACCCAAAATACTTTATTTAGCATAGTGTGGCTCCGTGCTAGCATGCTGGCTTAGCATGTGCGGAAGCCCTGGGTTCTAGCCCTACCACACCCCAAAGGAAAGAACTTTGAGAGCAGAGGTTTTGGGTATGAAAGTTGAATACCTGCATGTACCTATACAAATATGCATATACTATATACCTATATATATGTTCATACTCGGCATATACGATACATCCCAGGGCTGGACCCAAACCTAAACACAAAGTTCATTTATGTAAAGATGTCAGTGAAGGCCTTACCACAGTTTTGCTTTTGGTTTTGATTTTTTGAGTTTTCTAGACAAAGAGTTTCTCTGTGTAGCTCTAGCTGTCCTAGAACTCACTCTGTAGACCAGGCTGGCCTTGAACTCAGAGATCTAACAACTTCAGCCTCCTGAGTGCTGGGCTTTCGGCCTCTCCCTCCTGAATGCTGGGATTAATGGTGTGTGCCACCACCACCTGGTTCACAAACCTGTGTTTTTAATGTGACCTGTCACATGAGATCAGGTGAAGCATTTTCCCCTTCTGGGTGCAGAATCATCATTCAAAATGTTACAGATTTTGAAGTACTTTAAATCTTGGATTTTTAGACTAGGGATACTTACCAATAATTAGCAGACACCATCCAGGAAAAGGGACTATCCACAAGGCCAGCATGAAAGCTCAGGAAAGCCCAGCACACATGCTCAAACACAATGCCCTGGCTTCCCAGCTCAGGGTTCCAGGGCCCCCAACAGAAGGACCAAAGGGGACCAGAGAGCATATCTGTACTTCAGCACTCAAAGGTAGAAATAGCAAGATTGGGAGTCTGAGGTCAGCCTTGGCTACATAGTGAGACCCTGCCTAAAAAACAAACAAGGGCTGGGCCATAGCTCAGCAGGAGAGCATTTAACACACACACACACACACACACACACACACACACACACACACACACGTCCTGGTGTGACCCCTTAGGCTGTGGTGGCTCCTGCCTTTAATCCCAGCACTCAGGAAGCAGATATAGGTAGATCTCTGAGTTCAAGGCCAGTCTGGTCTACACAGAGAGTTCCAGGACAGCCAGAATCACATGGTAGTAAGACCTTGTCTTTTAAAAAGACCTTGTCTTTAACAAAAAAAAAAAAAGAATTAGGGAAGTGGCAAACACAAGCATGCTCAAACATACAATTTTACATTACCTCTGAATGAAGGTCTGTGCCAGCAGGAGGGGGACATCGGGGATGACTATGTCATCATCAGAAGCCTTGGAGCAGGTGACACTCCCGTGGTCAATATCTATCAGGACCAAACCATCAGCTTCCTGGAAGGCAGAGGTCACTTTAAGACTCTGACTCTTCATATGCCTTTAAAAACCCTGCAAATGTACTTGCCGTCCCTGAGACAGTGCCAGGGTTATGTCATCCTGCTCGGTGCGTCCTCCGCAGACGTGCAGGGTGCTGGGAGTTCTGGCGATGGGTAAATCTGATTCAATGTGCCTGTCTCTTACTTCTCTGAATTTCAGGAAAATATCCACGATATATACTTTACTACAGTGTCAGTCCTGTTTACTCTATGACCTTTAGAGCTATCTCCAAGCCTTCCCCGGTTCTCAAACCGAACTTCTGTCTCCACTGGAGGCTAATTCAGTGTCTCTTCCTCCCTTTGGCCTGTAGCATCCTCCATTCTACTTTAGGTCCCTATGATTCTCACCACTCTAAGGAGCCCCTGTGAGTGAGCTCACAAAGTGTGCCTTGTCTTTTCAGCTGTCTTAGAGGATCGTCTGGTCTCAGAATCCCTTTCCTTGTGAAAACTGAGCAGCTCACCGTTATGAGGACCACAGCCCTTCTCTGAGTTAGTACGCCAAGCAGGTTGTCAAGTTTCCATCATCCCTGGGACAAACACTAGATGTAGTACTTCATGGCGCCTTGAAGGAGCATTCCGAACTCCCCAAGCACACTGCTCACCCTCACCGCCCAGTGTATCTCTCAGCTGTCCAGCCAGCTCTGCCTCCTAGGACCCAGAACACAAGGCTAAGTGACCTCAATACAGGGGTGGAATTTCTGAAAACATGCACACATGGGGACTTATGAAGTCTTATCTGTGACAGCAAGTACTAGGTATGCATACCTAGGTCTAGATCCCAAGACTCTCAAGTCTGCAGAAAGAGACAGGGACATTCAGAAGATACCACTCCTGCTTTGGTCCTGATCCCCACCCTTGGGTGGCACATACAACATGTGCAAACACAGCTTGTTCTGGGTCAAAGTCTGACTGGGCCAACATCGTCCTCAGGCTAGGCACACAGTGCTATCCTCCAGGCTGACACTAGGTTTGTGCAAGAGGTAGCCTGATTGGACTACTCCAGGGCTTCCTAGCAATCTTCTACAAACCCCATCCATGAGCAGTGTTAACATCAAACACACCCAAAATGCTGCTCTTGGAATCCTCCAGAACAAATAAATCATGAAGCCGGTTTCCTGTAAGATTCCTGAATGGAATTGCTAAGTAAATATGTCTGGGGAAGAAAAAAAAAACCAAAAACTTCCTGACTGAAGAGCCCAAACAAGACTGCTTTTCATGAGTGACATAAAAGAGAGACACAATTTTAAACATCAGAGTACTGCCCATTTTTTCTGGTCCACAAGGTATTCGGGGTGAAGTTCTCTGTTTCCACACGCCCCAACCCCCAGGGAGGTCTGGCCTCTTCCACAGTGAATCACTGGCTTTGGCAAGAATACACAAGCCTGCTCACATGCCCACCCACATAGGAGAAATGGGGCAGCCTGGGAGGCGGGATTTCCTCTAAGTTTCTAGGAAATGGTGTCACAGACAAAGAATCTGAAAGAGGCTGAGAGCAGAGCCAGGAGGGCCAGGAACACTGGGTGTCCAGAGTGTCCCCTTCTCTGATTTTGTCCATACATAAAGTATCCAGAACACAAAGTCAAATGCAGGGCATGGTGAGTACGTCAGGGGAATCGTAAGTTCAAAGCCAACCTGGGCTTCAACAGTGAGTTCTGAGCCAGTCTGAGCTACACATCGAGCCCTCCTCCCATTCTCTCTCTCTCTCTCTCTCTCTCTCTCTCTCTCTCTCACACACACACACACACACAATTTAAAACAATAAATCTTTCTTAAAAAACAAAAGTTAGACGTGGTAACACACATCTATAATCCCAGCACTTCTACAGTGAGACGGGCAGTGGAGACAGGAGAATTACACAGAAGCTCATTGTGCAGCGAACCTGGTGTTCACAGCATAGAGGCAGAACCGAGAAAGACCCTGCCTGGAAGTAGAAAGTGAGGACTGACTTCCAAACGTTGTCCTCTGACCGCTACATACATGCCATGGTATATACACCACCGTCCCTTATACATACATAAACACACACACAAATAAAAATCTAAAAAAGAAATAAAATGAAGCCAATTCAATGCCATTCTCCCTGCCTTATGAAACAGTGTGCACATAAAAGGATACCAGATGTCATTAGCAATGGAAATTAATAACACTGGCCAGCACTGAGCTGCCAGGCTCCCACCTACAGGAGTACAGGATCAGAAACAGTAACAGGCATTGGCATGAGATGGGACTGAGCACTGTGTCCTCCAATCCAGCAGCCACCTTGGGAGAGGCTGGCAATGCCTCAGAAGGTCCTCAGCATCACTGTCATTATGGCTAAAAGGGAATGAGCCCATCATCTGTCAACCATCTTCAAGCTGATGGTTGGACCCATCTGCCCTGGATCCATGACAGATCACAATTTTAACCCATTCCAGAGCCAGCACTGGGGAGGCCGAGGCAGAAGAATACAGAGAGAGCTTGAGTGCCCTAGGCGACAACCGTGTGACACTCTGTCACAAACAAACACTATCTCCAATTAGTAGCACAATGACCCTCTATTCAACACCTACAGTATGCCAGGTGCTACTCCATGTCTTGATTGATTCTCACTATAGCAACAAGGTTGACAAATTTGCTGTCCTATGATGGGCTAAGAGAGGAAGAAATTGGCTAATAAGTGAGAGTCACACAGGGTAAACACCGAGCCCTGTTACCAAAGCACAGTGGATACATTTAAAACAGCAAAGCAGGGCTGGAGAGATGGCTCAGTGGTTAAGAGCTCTGGCTCCTCTTTCAGAGGACCTGAGTTCAATTCCTACAACCCACATGATGGCTCACAACCCTCTGTAATGGGATCAGATGCCCTCTTCTGGCATGCAGGCATACACGCAGATATAGCACTCATATACATTAAATAAAATAAATAAATCTTAAAAAAAAAAATAAAAATAAAAAAACAGCAAAGCAGAAAGCACAACACAGTGACAACAGAGTGGCCATCCACAAGCCAGCTGTGTGCCAAGGTTGGAGCCCTGCCCCCAACGTGTTGCTGCCTTCCAGGATGAGGAAAGAGGCTTAGAGAGGGACTGACTCATCCGGGTTACAGAGCTAATTAGCACCAGAGCCTAGAGCTAACACCACTCCATTGCCTGAATGTCTGTCCCCAGGCACTGCTCTGAACCTAAGTGGGCTGAGAGATAACACAAGGCTCTGGGCCTTGAATTGCAGGGTGTTCAAAGACATCCCAAGGCAGAGAGAGAAAGAAAGAGTAAATAAGACTGCACAGTGTGTGAATGTTCATAATGGCACGGAGGCAGAAGACGCGGTACATTCTGCGTTGTCTATGCAGGTAACGTGTGTGGTGTGGTGCCCAGAGCACGGGAGCCTACAGACAAAACAGTGGTGCGCTCCCGAAGTGCAAGCACTTTCTTTTTTGCTTTTCACTACATGGAGACACAGAGCGCTTTCAAATGCAGCTTCCCGCCTGCTGCACAATGAAGTCGCGTGGCTTTATTCCTCCCCATCAAAGTTCTCTCCCTAACCTTTCTGACTTCTTCAAAGTGGTCGAGATGACAGCCCATGAGGAAAGATGTGGGAGCCATGACGAAGTCCAGCATCTGACCGGACAGGATGGGCACAAAGGTGTGCTGCCACTGCAGGGGGTGGAGGTAGGCCACGAAGCACTCAGCCATGAGCGTCAGCAGGGCCCAGTCCGAGGAGAAGAACACGATGCGCTGCTCTGTCAAGATACAGGTCAGGATCTAGGGAAACAAGGGCACTGTTTGCTTCCAGCCGCTTTGGGCTGGGCATGGGAGGCCCCTCCCCCAAACCAGAGGCTGCTTTTAGCTTCATCCTGCATTCTGTTTACAAAACCAAAGTCAAAGCTGCTTACAGATGGATGTGCTGCATTAAGTGTCAAGTCATGAATACTTTTGAGTACACAGGTTCTTGGGTTCTTGGTTCCGTGATTGCGTTTTGGCAGTCCTGAGGTTCACAACCAGAGGTTGAGGCAAGTGCCCCCTCCCCACTATAAAACCCAGTTCAATCCTGTCTAACAACCAATGCTCCTGGTGCCCACACACCTGCAACACTTTCTCAGGCCGGAAGCACAGCAGGGGCAGGTGAAGGTCCAAGTCCAGGATGGGGCTCTCCGGGTCCGCTCGAGAGGGAAACACGACCTGCAGTGGCTTCATGTTAAATATCTGTTGAGGACCAAGAGCTGCTGTTAACTCAGAGAGCTGTCTACAACAGGGGTCAACATACCTCACACTCCCCATTTGAGCACAGAAAATGTAAGCCTGTTGTGAGGGTTAGGGAATGGCTCGGTGGGTAGAACATGTGCAGTGCAAACATGGAGAGCTGAGTTAGATCCTTAGCACCGATACAAAAACCCAGCTGTGATGGTACGTGGTTATAGTCCCAGTGGAAGGCTGGGCATGGTGGCACAGGATCACAGCCCTCAGGAGGAAGAGGCTGGCAGACCCCTGTGAGTTTCAGGGCAGTCTAAGCCAGATAGTGAAACCCTATCTAAAAAGGGAAGAGGAGGAAGAGGAAGGGGAAGAGGAGGGGGAGGGAGAGGAGAAGGAGGAGGGGGAGGAGGAGGAAGAGGAGGAAGAGGAGGGGGGGGAGGAGGAGGGGGAGGAGGAGGGGGAGGAGGGGGAAGAAGAGGAAGAAGAAGAAAACCAGTATCTGGAAAGATAGTCCAGTGGCTAAGAGCACTTGTTGCCCTTACAGAGGCCCTGGGTTTGGTTCCAAGAACCCGCATGGTGGCTTATAACCATCTGTGACTCCAGTTCCAGGAGACCCAGCGCCCTCTTCTAACCTCTGTGGGCACCAGGCACACATATAGTGCAGGGAAAACGCGTGGGCAAAGCACTCTACACATTAAAAACATAGATCTAAAACATTTAAATAAAAAAGAAAATCACTACCACCACCACCACCACGACAGTCATCATCTGAGTGCTGGGAAGGCAGGGTCAGGAGGATCCCTTGTTTGCCAGGCATTGTGGCCTAGTCAGAAACCCCATGTCTTAGTGATAGACCCTATCTCTAAAAAAAAAAAAAAAAAAAAGTTGGTGAGCTCCTGAGAAATGACGACTGAGGCTGCCCTCTGACCTTCACAGGTATGAACTCACACACACACACACACACACCTACCTGAGCACACTCACACATACTCACCACATAGAATGGAAATCACCAAGGGAGGGCAGCCTAGGACAGGACAGTCATGCAGAAAGACAGCTCCCAGTGACTTATGCTGGGAACTGAACCCAAGCCCAGCACAGGCCAGGCAAGTGCTCTGTATGGACACGAATCCCAGCCCCTAAATGATGTTCTGTCTTGTCTTTTAGATAGGGTCTCATGTAGCCCAGGCTAGTCTCATGTAGCTCATAATCTAGCAAAGAATGACCGTGAACTCCTTATCTTCCTACATCTCATGGTTCTTAAGCTATTAACTAGTCAGCATGCTCATCACTGAAGGACAAAGCTCAGTCTTAACCCAGACATTTGTCCTAGCTGCACGAATTCTAACCTAAGCACGTTGGAAGAAATTGTGGGCATTATGTGTTCGTATTAGTTACTGAAAGCACATTTCCTAAGTATTTCTCACTGAATACCCACAGTTCTTTTCAAACTTATAGCTCAGAACACTTTACAGAAGACCTGTTACTCTTATTATTTTGAAACAACACTTCAACTTCAACTCAACATTCACAGCATGCCTAAGCGTGCTAAGAGACCCAAAGTGGTCATGGAAGAAATCAAGAAGTTTTGGTCCCTGCAGCAAGACATGCATGTGTGCCTACACTTCCACCCATGGTGGTGTGTGCCTTCCCCTACCCAGATTGAATAGAAAGATCCGGTGCAGGCAAAGCAGACATCAGGACAAGAAGTGGCATCAGATCAGATGCAGAGCAGCGCTGTTGACACAAAGTCAAAGGAGTTGGGGACACACGCTCCTCAGGCTTCCCAACAGTCATACATGTCCCTGTGTCAAGTGTATCTTCCCACGAAAATTCGGAGAAACAAGAAAACAATAGCCTCTTGATAGTGACAGTGCCACCAAGTGCGTCCTAACAACACACAGGGGCTCTGTGATTGCTAGGGCCGGGGTGTCTCCAGAATCGGGACCAATTTCAAATGAGACAGGCAGGCTGGGTGGGGCTCATGGTTGAACACTGGCCTAGCATGTCCCTGTGTCTGCGTACTCAGTACCACAGAACAAAGGAGTAAATACAGTAGCTGAGCCTTGTGGCCCAGGCCTATAATCCCAGCTATTTGGAAAACTGAGGCTGTGGGGTAATAGTTCAAGGCCAGCCTGGGCTACATAGTGAGTTCGTGGCTAGATTGGGCAACTTAGGAAGTCCCTGTCTCAAAGTCAAAAGAGGGCTGGAGGGGTATAGCTCAATGGCAGAGTGCTTGCCAAGCACTGTAAGGCAGTGTAACCCAGAAGAATGGCTGCACAACAGAAGAGAGATACAACATGCATAGAAGAGCTAAATTGCAGCCCCCTTTGAGAGGTGCAGAGGAGATGGCTAAAGAACACAGAGGAAAAGCCCATGGGATTAATGCTCATGTGTGAAGTTGGAGACTAGGGTGCAGGGGATGAGAGGTATAGACAGCAGACAGTAAGCCAAAGCAAGGTTGCAGGGCCAAGTTAAAGATGGGAGCTCTGGAGAGGTGGCTCAGTGGTTAAGAGCACTTGTTGCCTTTTCAAAGGATCCAGGTTTGATTCCCAGCACCTACATGGTAGCTTAGAACCATCTACAACTCCAGTTCCAGGAGATTCTATGTCTTCTTCTAGCTTCTGTGGACACCAGGCATATACATGGGGTACATGAATTTATCCAGACAAAATACTCATACATATGAGATTAAATTTAAAACATTTTAAAGATGTGCAGTGGGAACCCATTGGGAGTTTCATGCAGAAACATGGAATGGGACTTAGAAGCTTTACTGCTGTCTGTAGCCACTGAGCAGGACATGTGAAGAGAGAACCAGCAGGCTAGCAAGCAGGCTGTGCCTTCTAATCCCACATGAGAAGGGCTAGTGTCCTACCATGGGTGGGGACAGCAGCATGGTCAATGGAAAACAAACATGAAAGGTGAACAGTACAGACAAAACACCTGTACACATAAAATCAATCTTTCAATGTATTAATGAAAAAGCTGGGTAAGATTCCTTTCAGGCTGTGGGGTAAGGTATGCCTGACAGGAGCTGTCCTGGCTGGTTTTGTGCGTCAGCTTGACACAAGCTGGAGTTATCACAGAGAAGGAGCTTCAGGTGAGGAAATGCCTCCATGAGATCCAGCTGACAGGCATTTTCTCCATTAGTGATCAAGGGGAGAGGGCTCACTGTGGGTGGTGCCATCCCTGGGCTGGTAATCCTGGGTTCTATAAGAAAGCAAACTGAGCAAGGCAGGAGAAGCAAGCCAGTAAGCAGCATCCCTCCATGGCCTCTGCATCAGCTCCTGCTTCCTGACCTGCTTGAGTTCCAGTCCTGACTTCCTTTCGTGATGAACAGCGATGTGGAAGAGTAAGCTGAATAAACCCTTTCCTCCCCAACTTGCTTCTTGGTCTTGATGTTTTGTGCAGGAATAGAAACTCTGACTAAACCAAGATCGTATTTCATGTTTAGACTTGAATTCCTTCCCTAATATAGTTCTTTATGTAAACGTACTTTTTTTACATTTTTCAAGACAGGGTTTCTCTGTGTAGCCTTGGCTGTCCTTGGAACTCGCTTTATAGATCAGGCTGGCCCTGAACTCAGGGATCCACCTGCCTCTACTTCCAGAGTGCTGGGATCCAAGCTTGTAAATACATATATTCTAAAGGTTTATGGTGCCAAGCAGTTCAGATGAAGGTTCCCCAGCCTGCACCTGCATCATAGCTACATATAGTCACATAGCTTGTGACATCCCTGGAGGGCTAGAGGGGGGTAGCTGGTACACAGGCAGGGCTCTCCACCTCTCAGGGTTCTGAGTCAAATTAAAAACACACATGGTGGCAGTTCTGTTACATAGAGAAATCCTGTCACAACAAAACAAAGCAAAATACATGTTGGGCCAGGCTTGGTGACACACACCTTTAATCCTAGCTCCTGGGAGGCAGAGGTGTGGATCTCTAAGTTCAAGGCCAGCCTGGTTTGAGTTCCAGGCCAGCCAAGGCTACACAGAATAAGACCCTGTCTCAAACAAACAAACAAACAAAGGAATCATATAGTCTGTGTGTCTAGAGCACACAGGAAGTGATGAGCAGTACCCATTTATACAGCTCTGCAGTCTCACCCACCACTCAAAAAAGGGGAGCATGAAGTGGTAGGGGCAGGTTGCTCCATCTCCAACTTGACTTGTGGTATGCACCAACTGAATGTGGTATGCACCTCACAGACTCTTCTGTTTGTATCCCTCATCCCCAGCTGGTGATTCAGTTTGGGCAAATGAGGGCTAAGCCAGGCATGGTAGCATGTGCCTTTAATCCCAGCAGTCTGGAGGCAGAGGCAGATGGATCTGAGTTTGAGGCTAGCCTGGTCTACAGAGTGAGTTCCCGGACAGCCAGGGCTACAGTTCTGAAACCCTGTCTCAAAACAAAACAAAACAAAAAAAACCAAACAGAATTGAGGGCTGGATAACAGAAGAGAACTATGGGTGGGCCTCTGGCCACTAAAGCCCAGACTTAGTTCTGGTCTAGCCTCTGCCTCTTGACCCTCCAAGATGAGAAAAGCCACGGCCACACATTCTTACAGCCAAGAACAGCACTGTGCCTTCCCAGCTCCCAGCAGGATGGGACAGTTCCCCCTCTGGGAACCTGAAAGAGTTAGTAACATTTCTTGGCTGGAACCCAGGTGGAGAAATACCTGTCTGCTATTAAACAACGCAGTAAGGTAAGCCTGGTACCCAACATCCAAGACACATAAAGGAAGAGAAAGCTTCAAACTTAGGTAAACTAAAAGGACTTCCTGAGACTGAACATTAGGCTATTCTGAAGAGCAAGAAAGGGGATCTCACCAGTTAATACTAAACAGACCCGTCACACATGGCCAGCTCTGCCAGTCACGCCACTCAGCAAAACTCTAGTCAAAATATCTGACTTTTCCCTGCAGAGGTGAGCATGTGAAGCCATTCAGTGAGGGCTGCAAGGGCCAGCATCTAGAGAGCAGGGGAAACATGGCTGAAACTTGAGAAAGTTTCAAACATTTAGGTTCTACTGCCTTCAACACACTGCAGAAAAGCCCAGCCCAGTTCCAGGTCTCATTTACCAAGTGGAGAGGCCCAGGCGGTGGACTAGGTATTAACGACAGTCGTGCAGCGAAATCCTTTATGTGATTGTCAACTTCAAAATCCTTACAGAGCTTCAGATGAGTCAATAAACTGAAATTCAACAAACAAACAAACAAACAATGATGTCACGAAGTACAACCACACTCCGATTGCCACCCTTTGTTTATCTGGCTGCTAATCACACAGGGGTTTGTGGGGAAAAAATGGCTAGAATGTGTGTGTATAACAGAATGCACGTTGCGCTTCAGTGAGAAACATGACGTTCTGAAGTGCCTGAGGAAGATTCCAAAGTGCATCCATACTTCCAATGTAAAACTTGAAAATGTCTGAGGTGGCCAGGTAAGACATACATGACTATGACCCCAGCAAGTCAGGCTGAGGTAGGAAGACCCAGCCTATGCTACACAGGCAGACTCTGTCCAAAACAAACAAACAAACAAACAAAACAACAACAACACTGAGTCAATCGAGATATAACAAATAAAATAGGGAAGTGGCAGCCTTGGAGCAGAGGCCTGTCCCAGGGGAGCTAACTGGAGGGCAGAAGATCTCAGAAGTAGTCGAAGGGGATACAAGTGGGGAACCTACACAGAAACTCTATTGCACCTCAATAAAGTTGATCTTCATTACTGCGCAAAAGTGCAGTTGGTACCCCAGGGGAGTGGGTCAGTGACAATTTGGCCCTAAGGAGGGAGCTCGGACCAGGAGAGAAAGTGACCCTGCCTACAGAACTATAAAGAGGCTGGAGGTCACGGCTGAGTGGAAATGTGCTGTTCATGGGGCCCCAGCTTGTCAGGCAGTCCCCAGGAAAGACAACCCCCTATCACAACCACAGTCAAGCACTTCCCATTTTACATAAATACCAAATATAACTCCTCACAGGACTTATGTTAGGACATAGAAAAAGCCAGTATTGGGGGCTGGAGAGATGGCTCAGTGGTTAAGAGCACTGTCTGCTCTTCCAGAGGTCCTGAGTTCAATTCCCAGCAACCACATGGTGGCTCACAACCATCCATAATGGGATCCACTGCCCTCTTCTGGTGTGAAGATAGTGTACTCACATACATAAAACAAATCTTTAAAAAAAATAATCCAGATTTCAGTATTTGCATGTATTATAAAAACATAATAATGTCAAAGTAACATTTTTTAAAAATAAAACTGCCTGTAATCTACTGCCCCCAGCAAAAATGTATTATTTCTGATGTGTATCCAAAGCCTATTTGGACATGCCACTTTGGTTGGTTGGTTGAGGCAGAGTCACCCATGCTGGCCTCAAACTTGCCCATTAGTTAAGAATAACTTGAACTCTTGACCCTCCTCCCCCTCCCTGGGGAGGGCTGGGATGGCAGGTGTGGGCTACCACACCCCACATGCCTTACCTTCTCCGTTCCTGTCATTTGCTCCTCTCTGGCTGATCCTACTTTTGAGAGTGCAGCAGGGATCCCAGAAGGAGGGAATCCAGAACACATGACAGTAGACATTTTGATATCACATGTTTGCCCTGGCACCCAGCAGAAGGCATTGCCAACCATGTGATTAGACAGTTGCTTAATTGGCACAGAGAACCGGCCCAGGAAGAATGAGAAAACACATCTTCTCACTGCCTTCCAAAGAATCACCAGTCCTCAGCCGTGAGCTTCTAATAGCAAAGGGTGAAAAGCATCACCTGTTCTATAGAGAAGGGCCTAGGAAGAGGCAGGGCTGTCTACTTCCAAGGAACGAAGACCATCAGTGGTCTTAGGACCAGTCCTAAGGCCCCTCCATCACTCCCTGAACTGTCAGACCTTTCCATAAACATGCATTTCTTCATCTCACTCCCTAAGACCAACCAAGCTTTCTGTTCTACAAAGACAGTCTAGTCTACCGCAGACCCAAGAATGAACTATGTCTAAGAGGCAGCTCTGCTTGAAAAGTGAACCACTAAAGTGCTGGAATTCAAACAGGAGTGCTGGGAACTCACCCTGAGATTCCTGCTCAGCCAACAGGTACTTGTCTCACCATGTGACCTAAGTGTAAAGATTAAGTGTGTCTTAAAAGACACCAAGTGCCTTTAAGCAACTCAGTGACTGAGGCTTGCTCTTCTGTCTTGGGAACTCCTGCTGACTGCCACCTTCTGTCTTTAGTCAAACCAAAAGTGCCAATTCCAGGACCATGAATTTCTTAAACATGGCCCAGGCTAGTCATAAGCTCCCTGTGTAGCTAAAAATTACATTTGATTTTCCTGCTTCTGCCTCTATAGTGGCCAGATGGCAGGCATGCTCTACAGGCCAGGTTTATGAAGATGCAACCCGGGGCTTTGAGCATGCTGGGCAAACAATCACCCAGTGGAACTACACCCAACTCTTGAACCACAGTTTCTGAAATGCCAAAGCACAGGACTCTATACCTGGCTAATGCCCAGGGAGGGACCCCTACTTTTCAATCACAGCCTCTGATTATAGGCATCCTTTGAGCCCCAGCAAATATCTTCCTGGTCTTTCAGAAATACCATTAATAGCAGAAGGGGCTGTCAATGCCAGGTTTGATGGGTTTGTGAACATCACTAAATCATCCAGCAAACGGTTGGCTTTCTTGGATCATAAAGCCTAAAGCTTTCTTCAAATACATCTCTTCTTATCTTTATTTTATTTATATTATTGTTATTGTTTTTGAGACAGGCTCCCACTCTGTAGCCCAGGCTGGCCTGGAACTCACTATATAGGGCAGGTTAGCCTCAAATTAAAGGCAACCTTCCTGCCTCACACTCCCAAGTGCTATGATTAAAGGCATGCGCTGCATAACTAGTTTTTTTTGTTTGTCTGTTTTTAGTAGTGGTGGTGGTGGTGGTGGGCAGCGGAGTGGTCAAGACAGGATTTCTCTGTGTGGCCCTGCCTATCCTGGATCTTGCTCTGTAGAACAGGCTGGCCTCATATTCAGAGAGATCCGCCTGCTTCTGCCTCCCTAATGCTGTGATTAAAGGCAAGTGGCCGCCACCATCACCTGACCCTAGCTATGTTCTTTTTTTTTTTTTAAGATTTATTTTATTTATATGAGTACACTGTAGCTGTCTTCAGACGCAACAGAAGAGGGTATAGGATCGGATTCTATTACAGGTGGTTGTGAGTCACCATGTGGTTGCTGGGAATTGAACTCAGGACCTCTAGAAGAGCAGTCAGTGCTCTTAACCGCTGAGCCAGCTCTCCAGCCCGCTATGTTCTTTTTTAATAAAACTGAAGCCCTTAATGCTTCCTTCCTCCTGCCATACTGACTCCATGTTGTCCTGACAGAAACTCGGGCTTCCCACAGTGCTCCTGGGCCCACCTGACCATGGCCCACTTGACCCAGCTCTTAATAACAACACTGGTCCCAACTTACCAGGAGAGGCAGTCCTTGAGGGAGTTATAGTAGGGTAACCGGGACACCACACACACTGCAAAGGGCACAAAGTGCCTAGCTGAGCTCATGCTGGGCTCCCAGTGGTTCTTGCCATTGTAGAAACAGTATTCATCCTGGACAAAAATAACAAACACACATCACCTCCTGTGCTGACAGTACAGGCCTAGACTGAGAACAGTTGGCTTCTGTCTCATACAGAAACAGCATATAAGAAAGGCCATCAGCTCTGGCCTTCCAGTCCACGTAGATGGGCCCTGCAAAGGGTCACGCTAAGCAGCACTGGGTTTTCAGGAGCAAGGACCAGGTAGTCACCCTGGAGACCTCCAGCCTTGGGATGAACAGGGACACACTACTAGAACACAAAGGCACACTGACACAGCTTTTGGTGACATTCCAAAAGGACCAGCACCAGGCAGATGCACAGCCTGGAGCATGCAGAGGACAAATCCAGGGACAGAAAGCAGCTGAGGATGGGAAATGGAAGTGGCAGCAAGAACCGGGTGAGCTTGAGCTGGAGAGAAAACGGTTCTGGAGGTTGCACACACTGGAAACACAACATCTCAGAGTCACACAAGACACAGTGGTTGAAAAAGTGACAGGTGTATTATCATACCACAATAAACAACAAGAGAAAAGGCCTACCCCAAACTCCAAGGACAGCAGCAGATCCACTTACATGCAGGGGTCGATAGTACTGGGCCACTACACCATAGGTTCTATTCCCACAGACATCTGTGAGCACCAGGAAATGGATGTAATCCTCTTTGGGTTCCAAAGCCACGCATACACCCCCTGTAGGGAGATCAGAAAGAAGAGGGAAGCCAGTTTAGGTGGCTTCTGTATGCATCAAAGATCTATTGACCCATGAGCCAATGTGGAGAGCATACTTCTCCTACTCGCCCCCTGGAGCTTTGATGCTCTTGGGCCTGATCTAGCCAGCTAGCTCCCTGTTCTCAAATTTCCCCAACGTGCAGCTTCTCCATAGTCCCTCCAGTCAACACTTATGGTGCAGCAGCATGCACACCATGCTTCTGGGCACAGCAGACTACAGTACCTGTCCCTCTGTTTTAACTCCTGCAGCCAGAAAAGGGCAGCAGGCTTGAGGAAGAACCAGAGACAGAACCTGCCCCTTGGGCTAAGTGTGTCACACCAACCATCTAATGTTTCTAAAGACCAGCAGAGACATGAAGCCCCCACACACAAGCACACTCTTATCTGTCACTGCTGAGCTCAGAGATGGTTGACAACCTGTTCCTCTTGTTTTAATAAACAGGAAGCAGGGGACAGAGAGGGAGGTACAGGCACCCTCTGGGACTCTCTAGCTTTAACTTCCCCAGACAAAAAGGCTGACTTTCTGGTGCTCTGAGTGTGTCTGCCATCCCAGATTTGGAGGGCTAAAGCAGGAAGATTCAGTGTTTCAGCCAGTTTGAACTGCAGAACAAGATCCTGCCTCAAATAACAGTGATGTGTGTGTGTGTGTGTGTGTGTGTGTGTGTGTGTGTGTGTGAAAGAGAGACAGAGAGAGAGAGAGAGAAAGAGAGATTCTATTAACCAACCCTAGACAAAGCCAAGGTCCTGTTGTCCCCAGTGTGGACACCTCTGGAGCAAAATACTCAGCAAGGAGCCAGCCCAAGGCCACCACAGGCTTGTGGTGCAGACAGTGTACCTGGGAAGCACAGCTGAGGCAGGGCTAGAAGGTCCACACCTCCTGGAATGGTGACATCCTCAGAATCGGACCCCTTTGAGTCTCCAGGATGGCTCTTCCAGGGCTCCATCCTGGGCTTCTCTCGCTTCTTCCGGAAGGAACGCCTCCTGCCTTTGCTGAGAGTACAGTTGACCCCTGGCACCTGGCCATCTTCTTTTGTGGTGAAAGGAGGCACAAAAACAGACAGAACTTCGGGGACAAGGGAAGAGATACTCTTCACTCCTCGTTTCTGGGCAATCTAAGAAAAGGAAAACAAGAGGTCACAGTGTGTATGGCTGGGGAGATGGCTCAAGCACATTAGTGCTTGAGGTGCAAATAGAGAACAGGAGTACAGATCTCCAGCACCCATATAAAAGATGTCCGAGCTGTAATCCCAGCACTCGAGACATACACAGAGGGTCCCTAGGATAAACTGGCTAGCCAGATTAGGTAACTTGGTGAGCAACAGGTTCGGTGGGAAACCCTGCCTCAGTAACTAAAGTGAAAAATGATCAAGGAAGATTCCCACCATCTACCTTTGACCTCTATACGTGTTCACATACATGTGAACACAGCTAAATGCAAAACAAAAAAGAAAAGTTACCGTATGTGTCCACCCTCTTTCCTGACACCCTTTCTAGGTGGACTCCCTGTGGACATCTCTGTTTCCTCTCCATGCATAGGCTTCAGCAGAGGAGCCCTGTCCTTTAAGACTCAGGTCAGCAGATGATTCTTCCCAGAACTTCCCAGACCCTACATGCACCCTGGAGGCTGGAAATTCAGAAGCAACTTGTCCGGTTGGTCCGACGCACCACAGTTTGAATCTGGGTTCTGATGTACAGATATGACTTCAAATACCAGCTCTGTCCCGAGCTGCTGGAAGCAAGCCACTCCACCTGCATTTTCTTCTCCCAGCTGAGTGCAGCAAACAGGTGAGCATGCGGGTCAAGGGCTCAGTCAGGGGAAGCCGCAGGATTGCTCATGTGTGTCCAAAACAAGAGTAGAGGGGAGTGCAGACACTGAGAAGTTCTCAACTTTGCCATATTGCACAAACATCTGTGTTGGCGTTATATTATTCAGGCACCCGGGGATGTCAGTCACATTATACCTAGTCTATGCCAATCTGCACAGATAAGCAGAGCAATGGACAAGGCCTTGATAGTCAGGGTGCAGGGATATCTCTAAGTCCACTGAACACATGGTTCCCTGGAAGCAGTAAAAACTGGAAAGATAGTCCAGATTCTTAAGATTTATTTATTTCATGTATGTGACTACACTGTAGCTGTCTTCAGACACACCAGAAGAGGGCATCAGATTCCATTACAGATGGTTGTGAGCCACCATGTGGTAGCTGGGAATTGAACTCTGGAAGAGCAATCAGTGCTCTAACCACTAAACAATCTTTCCAACCCCCAAAGACCATCCTTTCTTTAAAGAGCCAATTAAAAAGTGAAACCCACATGAGCCTAACTCACCGGGTCACAGATTTATTTCTAAGTCTTTGTTACAAAGCAGCACTGTTCCTTCCTGGGAGGATTGGCCATCAGTAGAGAAATTAAAAAACCTCACAGACGTTTTTAATGTTCTGGAACCGTGCTATCCAACACAGTCAAGAGGTCACTGAAATCTAAAGGAATTAAAATGGGGCTGGACAGATGGCTCCACAGTTACACGCACTGACTGCTCTTCCAGAGGACCCAGGTTCAAATCCCAGGGAATCCAATGATATCTTCCGTTCTCTGCAGACCCTGCATGCACATGATGCACATACATACATACATACATATATACATACATATATAATACACATAAAATAAAGAAAAATATAAATGGTTTTTTTTTTCTTTTTTTCCTTTTTTGAGACAAGCTTTTTCTGTGTCTGTGTAGCCTTGGCTGGCCTCAAACTCAGAAATCCTCCTGCCTCTGCCTCCCAAGTGCTGGGATTAAAGGTGTGCACCACCACCACCACCCAGACCCCCCCCCCAAAAAAAAGTCTTTTTAAAAAATTTAATTAATTAAATTAAATATAAAATCCAGTGTTGGGCCGGGCAGTGGTGGCGCATGCCTTTAATCCCAGCACTTGGGAGGCTGAGGCAGGAGGATTTCTGAGTTCAAGGCCAGCCTGGTCTACAGAGTGAGTTCCAGGACAGCCAGGGCTACACAGAGAAACCCTGTCTCAAAAAAAATAAAAAATAAAAAATAAAAAATAAAAAATAAAAATAAAATCCAGTGTTCCTCAACACACGAGCCATACTTCCAGGGTCCAGTGACCATGTGTGGCTGGTGAGCACTGTATTAGATGGTGCCAATGGAGGACACTGTCATGGTCCAGGAAGTTCTGTGGCTACTGCTGCCCACAAAACAGAAGGCCAGTTTACTGGTGTGTTGCAGAAGGCAGTGTGAGCACATCATCCACTCCTGGATGAGTTTACGGTGGATCCCCTCATATCCCAGCAACCAAAAAAGGGATCCACCCTCAGCCAAGGGGTGGGGCAAACCAAAACTAACCACACTGAATCACAGGGGGGACTGGTCAACTCTGAAATACCTGTCAGGATTTCCAACAAATGACTAGTCCTCCCCACCTCACCCCCATCTAAGAAATACAACAGTTAGGGCACGTTCTAAGAAATAAACAGGGCTCTCCGTCTCTTGATCTTAAACTGGATTATTTCCCATACTTCCAGACTTCTGATTTTATGTGTCACCAAATAGGAATGTTCAGATCACAGATAAATGATAACTGTTTTTTGAGGCAGGGTCTCATGTAGCCCAGGCTGGCTTCTGAAATCACTATGCAGCCAAGACTGTCCTGGGTTCCTTTCTTACCTTGCTGGTTCTACTTTGCAAGTACAGGGGTTATAGGTTTGTGCCACCATGCCCTAAAGGTTGGTTGGTTGGTTGGTTGGCTGGCTGGCTGGTTGGTTGGTTTTGCTTTGTTTTTGAAGACAGGATCTCACTCTGCAGCCCAGGTTGACCTACCTAGAACTCACTCTATAACCTAGGCTGCATTTAAACTCAGAGCAGCCCTCCTGCCTCAGTCTCCCAAGGGTTGGAATTACAGGAGCAAGCCACCACACTCAGTAAAATGCCTTTTTAAAAAAGTAAAATTAATTTTTTCTTAAACCTTGGACATTCAAAAGAGAATTACTACAAAAAAAGTAAACTAAATAAAATCTATGTCTGGTTAACTAACAGTAGTGGTGTTGACATAAAATGAAATTATTCTAAAGTTTATCCCACCTCTCTCTTTTTCCCCCTAATCCTGGACTGTTTTTCTTTTCTCCCCTCTCTTTGAAATTCCTAGCAGAAGCAAGAGCACACAATAAGGCAAACTAACATGAAACTTCCCCCTCTCACCTGGAAGGTGCCACGGACTGCCTAATTCAGGAAAGTACCACTCTGAATACCCCAGTTGACTCAGCCAGTTCTCAAAGGCATGCCCCACATTCAACAGGCATAGTGCAAGACCCAGGGCACAGAAACACAGACGGATGCCCAGACAGACCACAGTGAAACCAGGTCATTTCCGATTCTAAGAAAAAGAAGGCAGTGCTGTTTGTAAATTAGAGGCACAAAGACACTGGCATTTAGAAGGGATGTCGTCAGAGGAGCGAAAACAATAAGAGGGACAGTCCAAATCATTTTCATAGGGGCAAGGGCCATTTACTGGTCACATTGGCCTAGGAAAGAAACTATCTAGGCTTTAACACTCATTTGGTTACTTTTACTAACGGTTAACTTTTCTTGGTGACAACCATTTTGTCTCTACTACTCTTCGTCCCTGGACAATGCCCATCAATGTCCATGCAAGTCAATCAATATGCATGCCTTTATGCTTTTCCACAATGCCATGTGTAAACACTCAGATGATCTCTCCAGACACTTAACTAGGGAAATCTCTGAGAAAATGACAGTTTACAATCATGCTGGGTTCAAAAGAAAAAGGGGCACCAGTGGATGGGGAGAAAACGACCTGGGTTCCAGAATTTAAAAAGAGAGAGAACACAGCACAGAAATCAGGAGAATGAGATGTTCAGAAGCCGTTGTCTTTCCAGAGACAGGGAACTGAACCTATCTTTGGCTGCTGGACACAGACAGAGAGAAGGAAGGAGGGACTGCACAGCAGAGTGAAGAAAATAGCTATGCAGCAAACCTGACTAAAAGTGGAATATTCAAAGCTGGTGGTTGATTCTAACACCTGAAACCTCACTATTCGGTGCGGAATACAGAACCCATTACTTAGCAGGCAGTCGCTACTCAGAGTCTAGTTGACCGTGAACTTTGCAGGTCCCCGCTGGGCCAGCACCTCACCCCAGATGGTTGGATCCTGAGTGCGGAGGAACACTTCGACACCCAGAAACTCGTCTGCACCACCACAAGCACCAAGTACAAGTCTAGCTGGTCCCGGAGGGAGGGAAGGCCAGCCGCTGGTCTCCCTATGAGCTTGTGCTCATCCCTCACAGCTGGGACCTGACCCTGAGGCTTTGGTGTGCCGCAGGGGTGCGTAGCCTCTGAAGCCAGCCCCATTCACATCAGGCCAGCACCTCTCTGTCCCCCACCCCAACTCAGTTTCCCCTCTCGCCCCTTACCTGCTCCAGGCCTCGGAGGCTGTCTTGAGAGGCGCCCAGCAGCGCGCACAACTCCAGCAGCCCAGAGGGCAGCGACAGGTGTCGCGCCGCGGGCTCCGCCATGACCTTCCCACCACCCGCCTGGGACACTGCGCTCCAAGCCCTTGATTGACGGGCCGCGATGACTCGACTCAGAGGGCGCCGGCCGCCCACAACCCAGACCCCAACGGAGCGCTTCAGCCCAAGCCCCCAAGCCTCTCTTCGGCTGGTTGCCAGCCAGCCGCGTCTGCGGAGTGGGCGGGGCCTGGAGGGAGGAGGGGTGCTGTGGGCAAATAGGAGGGGCGTGGTCTGGGGGGGGGTCTGATGTGGGCGGGACCTAGGAGGCAGGGCCTGTATAGCGTGAACGAGCCCGGTCTGTGATTTGGCAGGGGCAGGACTTCTATGGAGGCGTGTCTGGCCGGACCTTCGTGGATGGGGCCTCTTCGGGGGCGGGACCTACTCTGCCTCCACACACGCGCAGTCATTTCCTAAACCCCTCTGTGGGTTTGGCCCCTCCTCCTGTCCCCCCGGAATACAGGAAGGAATGGGCGGCATCCCCAGGTGCCCAGCCACGTCATCCAGCCCCGGAGGCTCTTCTCCAGAGGTCCAGGCCATCCCCACACCCCCACACTCCCACACCCCCACAACAAGGGACAAAGGCCTGGCCTCCCGCCACCTCCGGGAAGCTCTCCTGTGCCAGGACTCGAAGTAGACCCTGTGGGACCCCTGGAAGAACCGGGAGTGATGGATAGCTTTATGGTTGCCGTAAGAACCTGGGTTAAATTTAGCAGGAAATGGGCAAGGTGGAAGACCAAGGGACTTTTCCAAGAATTATATATTTAAAACAAAGAAGAAGAAAAAACACTGAAGAAATGATTACTATTCATGTCAAATATCTGTCAAAACATCAGTCTAGAGTGAAGGATTAGTACCTAAACAAGTCTTGGGTTGGGGTGGTGGTAGAGAGCAAGACTCAGAAGTAGCCTAACTAGCCTATAGGCTGCCTGACTTCTGTGGCCCTCATTCCTTGTCCAGGAACCCAGAGGACTTGATAATGTCACTGCCATTAAAGTTTTATGCCTGCTTTCCTGACTCTTGCATTAGCTCATCTGAGAAGACCTCAGCTAGGCACAGACCTGAGAAGAGCAGGCCTCAGGGATCCATCAGAGACCCTGGGCCACTCTGTAAACAATCAAAATCTACCGTGTTAACTATGTGTGTATGGGCAGACCTAACATCAGTCAGCCTCTGCATCCTGTTTGTGGAAACCCTGTGGAATGGAGGCCAGGATTCTGTTGTCAGGGTCCCTGTAAGGCTCAGGGTAGAGCAGGTCTTTTATCTGCTCTGTTCCCTCCAGGGGGTAGAAAGATTTGAGGAGGGGAGCTCCTGACCCAGGTGGAAAGTCCACAGTCAGGCTCCACAGTTCCTCTTCTGTAGGCCTCCTTCATCCTATGCCAGAAAGTCCAGTCACATAAACTCCCAGGCTCTCTGGTTCTGTGCTTTTTTATTAAATCCCCATAAGACTAGTGGTTTGCTCCTGTAATTGCAAAAATCTGGAGGTGGGCCGAGGATCATAAATGAATTTCAGGCCAGTGTGGGCTACACAGCAAGATCCTGCCAAAATAGATAAATAAAAGTCCCCATGACCCATGCAGCAGGTACTTTCCAAGTAAGTACCCACAAGAAGCCCACCACGGGGCTAGGGTTTATGGTAATGCATGTACTTGCTTAGCATGTACCAGAACCACAAGAGTCCTCTTCAGTTCCCAGGTACTTCAGGACTCACAGGTTATGGTACCATAGTATGTACAAATGGCCTAGAAGTGGCATTAAGAAGCTCCAATCACAGCTGGGTGGCAATGGTGCACACACCTTTAATCCTGCATTTGGAAGGCAGAAACAGGTGAATCTCTGATTTTGAGGCCAACCTGGTCTACAGATTGAGTTCCAGAACACCCAAAGATACAGAGAAACCCTGTCTCAGAAACAAAACAAAATAATAACAACAACAACAAAAACTCTTCATCACAGCCAGACATGATAGCACATACCTTTAACCCAGTACTTGGGAGGCAAAGGCAGGCAGATCTTTGAGTTTGAGGTCATTTGGTCTAAATTGTGAGTTCCAGGTCAGCCAACACTGCCTAGTAAGAGCTTACCTCAAAAAGAGAAAAAAATTAGCCAATTATGCAAACAAAAACTTGTTATGTATCAAAAGATACTACCAAGAGAGTACAAAAGTCCCTCAGACTGAGAGAAACACTGCAGTCATTTTGAGGCAGGACAGAAGCACAGGGTAACTGTTGATGTGAGAAAGGAAAGAAGCCACTCACCCTGCAACCTAGGACAGCAGAAAAGCAGGAATCTCAAGGCAATTACCTGCTTAAAACCTCTCTCCTTTCCCAGCTGCAAACCTGAAACTTTCTAAGAATCTGACTTTATAGGAATGGGGTACTGCTAAGTGGCCGAGCAACCCTAGGCACTCCTGGTTTCCATTTATCAGACTATAATTCCATCCAACCCATCGACAGAGCCATCACATAATGTCACTCATTAGAGAAAAAAGAGGGAGAAAGGGGACTTCTTAGCAGCCTTTTGACATGTAACTTGAGAGCCACCAAAATGATCTCTATAGCCAACACTAAGAGGATTAATCATGATTCTCTTGAGCCTATATCTATCTACATTAGGTGTGTTTTGCTTTTCCATCTTTCTTTGAGGCGATACCCATGATCATAGGTATGTCTTTTCTTTCTAAGCATCTCTCTTAACCCTTGTGCTTAAGCCTGTATTGTTTGAAACAAACAAAAAAGGCTTACTCATTTTGGAGCCAGGAGAGGTGCCACACACCTTTAATCCCTGTACTCAAGAGGCAGAGAGGCAAATGGATTTCTATGAGTTCAAGGCCAGCCTGGCCTACATAGTGAGTTCCAGGGCAGTCAGAACTACATAGTAATAAAAATAAATAAATAAAAATTAAAAGAAAAAAGGATTTACTTTGGGGGTGGCAGGAGTAAGAGAGAGAGTTCTTCCAGGGGATGGGAGTTCAATCCCCAGCAGTTACATCAAATGGCTCTAAGCACCTATGACTCCAGCTCCCGGGGTATCCAATTCCTCTGGCCCCTGTGGGTACCCGCACTCATATATGTATACCTACACACAGACACATACACATAACTAAAAATAATAAAAATTAAATTTAAAATGTTTTTTAAAAATTTCTTTTTAGCCAGAAGAGGACACCAGATGCCCTGGAACTGGAGTTACCCATTGTTTTAAACCATGTGGATACTGGGTCCTCTGTAAGACTAGCAAGTGCTTGTAACCACTGAGCTCTCTAGCCCTAACATTAAAATATCACAGCCAGGCAGTTGTGGCCCATGCCTTTAATCCCCACAGTAGAGAGGAAGAAAGAGGTTGACCACTGTAATTTCAAGACCTTTATAAATGCTCTACAAAGTGAGTCCCAGGACAACTGAGACCACACAGAGAAACTCTATCTTGAAAAAGCAAACAAACAAACATCACCAAGGGACACGAAGGAAGATAAAATATATTTAATAAAATAAAATTCCTACTCCATTTCATCACAAACTGACTTGTACGTAAACTGCAATTTGGCCTGACCCAAAAGTCCTCAGGCTGTTGAAGGTAGCAGCGTGGAGCTGAGCCTCCATTCCCTCACAGCCAGGCATCTATCTGAGAAGGAATCCATGTTTCCAATAAGTAAAGAATTCCAAGAACCTGAATAGACATTTCTCTGACACAAACATGCATTAGAGGTCAGCAGCAATGGGGGTCTGCTCCACCATTCTGTTCTTTAGGGGACAAAATTCGTCTCTCAAAATTGGGTTTTTTGTTTGTTTGTTTTTATTTAGTTTTATTTTATTTTTATTTAGGTTTTTTTTTGTTTTATTTATTTATTTGACATTTTTATTTAGTTTTATTTAGTTTTATTTGGGGTAGGGCTAGATTCCAGGGCCACATTCTGCTGAAGGATTTTGGATAAGGAATACAACCTTACATGTATTCATGGAAGAAAAATTACAGTTCCTTCCAAGCTTTGAAGGGTTTGTTTTTAATTTTTTAAAAATGTAATTTATTTAGGCAGGTGTGGTGGCTTGTGCTTTTAACTCCAGCACTTGGGAGGTAAAGGTAGGAAGATTGCTGTGAGTTCCAGTTTAGTCTACATAGTGAGGTCCAAGCCAACCAGAGCTACAGATTGAATGCATATCAGGCATTTAATGGGACTGACCTTGTGAGGAGATAGAGTCTACCTGTACCAGTGTGGGATGGGCATGTAGCTTAGTTGGTAGCGTGCTTACTAGCATGCAGGAAGCCTGGGTTTGATCCCTAGAGCTGTATGAGATAGTAACACAGTCCTGCAATCCCAGCACATGGGAGGTAGAAGTAGCTGGATCAGAACACTCACTTGTGTTCAAGTCTATTCTGGGCTACATGAGACCCTGTCTCAAACCAAACACACAGACAACCTGTGCCAATGTGACTGGGCTATACCCACAGGTTATGAGATTCCTGTTTGTGGCTCAAGTTCCTGGTGGCACCTAGCCCTGAATGGTTTATGGAAATGGATATACCATAGCAGGATACAAATAAGAGAATAAGGGTTAAATTCTGCTATTCTTAGAGTGTGATCCCTTGCATGCCTGGAAGCAGAATTCAGCAGTTTCATTTTACTCATCCTGGGTAAGAGCAAAGTTGCAGCAAAGCATTATGGTACCATTTGCCCACATCCAGGAGTCATGCTAAAGAAAGAAAGGAGGAAGCGGCCTAAGAGTCAACTAAGTTCAGAATGTCAGAGCCCTGGGGACTTTTGTGGAGGAAGTCACTGAGGGCTCTGTCCCACCAGTGGGTGGGGCAGGGTGTTCACAGCATCAAGTTAGAAATGTTTTTTGTAAATATGAAATGTTTTATCAGGGAAAAAAAGCCAAGTCAGGAGTTAGGTCTATTTTTGGACGGCTATTATGTTTAAAACAATGCAGCTTCCCTACCAACCAACACCCTGATGGTAGAGAAAGCACCTAGAAAGGAACCTAGCTAAAAGAAGCGTGGTCTTCAAGATGGGAAGGGGAAAGACTGCCACACCCTCCTTGGTTAGCCCTAACAGCATGATGGCTCAGGAGGGCCCTGAATGCAAGGCTATCTCCCTCCCAGTAAACAGCCTGCTCTGATGTTCCCTGTCCCTAGGCTGGGTTTCTGCTCAAACGTAGAAGCCAAGAACCAAAGTCAGCTGTGATCAACAATATCCAGGCACATGCTTTAAGCCAGGGTCAGAGTCTGCTTAACCTGGTGGCCCGACTCATTCTCATCCTCTGAATGAGAAAGACAGGAAGTTGTGGTCTGGCTGGGCCAGGGAAGAAGGGGACAGATGTGAGAACTATCTTAGTCTACCCAGACTGGGTGCTATGATCAGACAGCTGATAGGAAATGAGAAAGGAGATGTAAATGCCCACCCTGCTGGCCAAGAGTGAAGCTCAGCCTTCTTGAAGTTGTACAAGGTCACTTTGAATTCTTGCTGTCCCTCCTCCACATGCTACTCTGAGCAGCCTTTCATAGGATCAGACACAACCTCTGCCAGAATGACCTCTCTCACCTGACACCTTCTTCCCTCCACCCATGGAGTAACCCAGTGGCCCCCCAAGGTGCTCACCATCTTGCTGATGCCCATGGCCACTTGGTGGAGTTGCTTAAGTCCTTGAGCTTCTAACACAATAACTGACCCATCCCAGGCCATAGTCCCAACCCTGTGCCTTCAGCATGCACACATTTCACCAGCTGCAAGATTGAGGAGGCAGCCAGCCAGCCAGAGAGAGGCTGTCAAGAAGGGGAAGGTGGCTAATGAGCATCCTAGACAGCAACTGTTGCAGGGGGCATATGTCATGAACCCAGACACCTTTGCTTCAACTGACTGTTGCTCCCTCTGAACTCTGAGTGGTCAGTGGAAGGCACATGGTGATGAAGGGCTGGCCACATTAATGATTACAGTTGTGAGGATAGCTGCCCATAGCCCTTCTGATTAGTATTCTTGCTTTAGACAAACACATATTCACTTTAAGAGCTTCTCATCTGCCCTGTGAAAACTGTCACCCCATGTCACACCAATGCCTTAGTCAGCCAGGTCAGCTACATAGCCAAGCGCAGCAGCTGTATGTGAGGAGCAGAGATGTGTAACCCAGAAAACCCAGGGCACACTCCATCTCTTCTCTGGCAAAGCCAGAGCCAGCCACTGGACTCCTGCTGCACGTGGTAGGCTCTTTGTCACTCAGCACCATCAGCCCCTATGCAAGCAGTTTTTAAATATGCCTTGTAATAATAATCCAGCCCTCAATGGAATGATATTGCCAAAAGAGATTGTAAGAGCATCTGGTCAAATTCAGGCAACTCTAAACTCACCAGGTTTAGTGAAATTCAAAGACTTCTTCTGATTCTTTGTCTCTACAGGTTGTACAACCTCTCTGGGAGCCTGCTCTGCTGACCCCAAGTAAGGTGACTATTGGCCATGATATCACTCCTGTCTTCCTATGCCTCAGGGCAAGGGTTCAACTAGGTCCAGAATATAGGGCCCAGTTTGAAGGAGCAGAGCTGGGGAACTCAGATGGGGTACTTCTGGAAGACTAGGCTGCAAGCCAGCCTGGAACAGTGCACAGTTCTACTGTGAAGAAGGTGAGGGCACAGTTATTCTCTGAGGACTTTTTCAGCCCAACATCCTGGGTGGGGAGATTAGTGCTGGGCGGGACATGTTATTTCTAAACACCCCCAAGGCTGAATCCCACCACTACTCTGCAGAGGAAGGTGTGGCCCCAGCAAGCTTGAGACTGAGTGGTTGGCCCAGGAAATCTGAGCCAAACCTCCTGGTTGGTCAGCCCGCTTGAAGTCAGAGCATGCATGAGCTCCATCCCATGTCTGTCCCTCTTCACTTCTCACCAGAAGCCAGGCCAGTGATCCATGGGTAAAGGAAGCCAAGTCTAGATCAGACCCAGGTCATAGGAAGCTCCAATCTCCCACTCATCTCTGACACGCTAATATGTCCTTTTATAGCTCTGGAGTTCTTGCAAGAGCTACAGGGAGGTACTCCTAGGGCCACAGAAAAGAAAGTGTCACACCTACTTCCCCAAACCTCTAGGAATTCCTCTAACTAGAGGAGAAGAGATACTGATGGGAACAGGAGTTGGAGCCAGGCATCCACTCTGCTAAATGGGACAAATGTGTGATACCTGCCTTAGATGACCCCTATCAAATGATCTGGGAAAACTGGGCAGGGAGTCACAAAAAGGGTGTCCTAGTCAGGGTTGTCGTGATGAAACACTCTGACCCAAAGCAAACTGGGGAAGAAAGGGTTTATTTGGCTTATACTTCTACATTGAAGGAAGTCAGGACCAGAACTCAAACAGAATTGGAACCTGGAAGCAAGAGCTGATGAAGAGGCAATGGAGGGATATTGCTCATGGGCTTGCTCCCCATGGCTTGCTCAGCCTTCTTTCTTATAGAACCCAGAACCACCAGTCCAGGGATGGCACCACCCACAATGGGCTGGGCCTCCCCAGCTCTAACTAATTAAGAAAATGCCTTACAACTGGATCTTAATGGAGGTGTTTTCTTAACCGAGGTTCCTTCCTTTCAGATAGCTCTAGTTGTATGTAAAGCTGACATAAGACTAGCCAGCACGACTGATCCCTTGTCCACTTCACACACACCACTATTGAGCCATATCTTTCCTTTCTTATTCATCCCTAAGATCTTACATTAAAGTCATAAATAACTTTAAAAACACCACAGTTTTTACAAATTCAAACACATTAAAAATCTCAGTTTCTTTAAAATATCCAATCTCTTTAAAAATCCAAAAATCTCAAAACTCAAAGTCTTTTAGCTGTGGGCACCTATAAAAATCAAAATTAAATTAAATACTTTTTTCAAAAGGGAAGAACCAAGGCACAATCACAATCTGAGCCAAGCAAAACCAAACTCCATCAATAAAAAAATAACTCACTGGTCAGAGCTGGAGAGATGGCTCAGTGGTTGGGAGTACTCACTGCTCTTCCAGAGGACCCAGGTTAAGTTTCCAGCATCCACATGGCAGCTCACAACTTTCTGTCACTCCTGTTTCCAGGGATCTGACACCCTCACACAAACATTCTTGCAAGCAAAAATGTCAATGCACATACAATAATAAAATAAAACTCAGCGTCCAATGTCCAGGATCCACTCACGATCTTCTGGGCTCCTCCAGACGGCTTGGGTCATTTCTCCAGCTCTGCCCTTGGCTGCATATTCAGCTTATCATCTATGCTTCAGCTGGCTCCACTCCACTGCTACTGCTGTTCTTGGTAGTCATCCCATGGTACTGGCATCTCCAAAACTGCTGGGATCCCTTGCTGAAGCTGGGCTGCACTTTCATTAATAATAGCCTCTTTATGGATATTGCAAGCTTCAACTCTGCAATCCTGGGTCTTCAACTGCCACTAATGGTCTCCTCTGCTGGACTTTCACAGTGCCAAGCCTCGGCTTCTCTCCATGATCACTTTATGTCTTCAAAACCAGTACCACCTGGGTGACTCTTATGCTACCAAGTTCAGCTGCCAGCATGAGATACAACATTGGCCTTCTCTGGAACACAGCTCCTGTGTGCTGACCCTGAGGAAACATTTCCCAGAAGATTTCACCTCAGTGATACTGGTTTCTTCTTAATCACCTCTAATATCTTAGCTCTAGCTAACCAGCATCAACTGTCCCAGCAACACAAAGGGTTCACTTCAAGGGTGCCGGTCTCTTGTTAATAATGACTGACTCTTTAGTCCCAGCTGAAGACATGACAGAATCTTAATTCAAAATAGCAAACAGCCCTGATAGAGTCTTTAATCTTCCTTCTGAAATTTCCCAAGCCAGGCCTCCATCTTCCTCATTGTTCTCAATATTCTTATCTTCCAAGTTCCTATGGAACATGCCGCTCAGCTCTCAAAACTCAGTGTTTTTTCTATTCCAAAGTACCGAAGTTCTTCCACAATCTTCCCCAAACATAGGCCTGTCAAACAATACTCCACTGCACTGATACCAACTTGACTTAGTTAGGGTTTCTACTGATGCAACAAAACACTATGACTAAAAAGCATGTTGGGGAGTGTACTGGCTGGTTTTGTGTGTCAACTTGACACAAGCTGGAGTTATCCCAGAGAAAGGAGCTTCTCTTGAGGAAATGCCTCCAGAAGATCCAGCTGTAAAGCATTTTCTCAATTAGTGATCAAGGGGAAATGGCCTAGCCTATTGTGGGTGGTGCCGTCCCTGGGCTGGTGGTCCTGGGTTCTATAAGAAAGCAAGCTGAGCAAGTCAGGGGAAGCAAGCCAATAAGCAGCACCCCTCCACAGCCTCTGCATCTTCTCCTGCCTCCAGGTCCCTGCCCTGTGTGAGTTCCTGTGGTGACTTCCTTTGGTGATAAACAGCAATGTGGAAGTGTAAGCTGAATAAACCCTTTTCTCCCCAACTTGCTTCTTAGTCATGATGTTTGTGTAGGAATACAAACCCTGACTAAGACAGGAAGGAAAGGGTTTATTTGGCTTACATTGACATTCATTACCGAAAGAAATCAGGACAAGAACACAAGCAGGGCAGGAAACTGGAAGCAGGAGCTAATGCAGAGGCCATGGAGTGGTGTTTAGTGGCTTGTTCAGCCTGATTTTCTTATAGAACCCAGAAACGTCAGCCCAAGGATGACACCATCCACAATGGGCTGGACCCTCACCCATCAATAACTAATAAAGAAAATGCTTTACAGCTGGATCTTATGGAGACATTTTCTTAATTGAGATTATCCTTTCAAAAATCTAGTTTGTGTGTCAGGCTGACAAGACTAGCCAGCATTGTGAGTTTCTTTTTCTAACATTTTTATCTTGTTTTATTATTTTTTATGTATATAGGTGTTTTAACTGCATGCTTATATGTACACCATCTTCGTGCAGTACAAACAGAGGCCAGAAGACAGCTTCAGATCCCCTGAGACGGGAGTTACAGTCAGTTGTGAGAGGCTGTAGATGCTGGAGTTCCATCCCACATCCTCTGGAAGAGTAGCCAGTGCTGTTAACTGCTGAGCCATCTCTCCAGGACCAAAGATGAACCCAGGCTCATGAAGGCTTTATTTGGCTCTAGACACTTTGACTACCTGAAAGCCAGGTCTGCCTTCGAGTTTAGCTATATTGTTTGAGAAGTGTCCCCAACCTGCTCTGGACAATGAGACCTGAGGAGCCACGTCTTGTACCACATTCTCTGTGGCTATACTCTGGGGCTACTGACATAGGCTGGGTGCTCTTCCAGCATGGTGGAGCATTGCGAGGGTCTCACTGCCCCCTGTGGCAGCCTCTTTACTAGCTCACCCTCAGGAGGAAGTCTTCAGGGTCATGGATCTGTGTCCTAGTCTTGCCGGAGCAGCCATCACCTCCAGCCTTCCCCACAGCCCCTCCCCCTCAATCCTTTCCCTCCTTGTCCACCAGTCTCAACATCATGCCTCCCTCAGCCCAGCATAAAGTCAGGGGGACACATCTCTGCTCTGGTGTGGAGTGAGGATGGCACGTCAGCCATCAGGCCAACCTCCCAAAGTGATTCCCAAGGTACCAGGCATCTCCTCAAAGACCCTATCCCACCATGGCTCAGCATACCAAACCCAGTCCTGCCCCCTTCTTCCAAGCGTGATCTCTTCCCAACACCCCTCCCCCCAAATTCTGTTACAATAATTCTCTACCGTCAACTGACCAAACAAGACAACTGGTCAACCCAACCAAATTCAGCATCTGTCCCTGTCCTAGTCACTTAGCCACTGTGCCTCAGTCCTCAGATCAGCCTGCTGGTCACAGGCCATCTACATTGGTCTTTCTGTCCCCAGTTCAATACTAAGCCCAACTCTTTCAGGTCTGATAACTTCAGGTCTCTGTGTTAGCTGAACCTAAGGGGAATAATCACTAAGAGGAGACTAAGCAGGCAAGAGCTGAATCGAGGAGATTTGTCAGATGACTTGGAGACAGAGCTGAAGAGCTGGGAGATTCCCCCAGAGCCTGAGGGAGTGTGGATAGTTCTCACAGGGAATTTAGAGCAGTAGTTCTCCCTCTTCCTAATGCTGCAACCCTTTAATACAGTTCCTCATGTTGCTACTTCATAACTGTAACTTTGCTATTGTTATAAATTCTAATGTTAATATCTGATACACAGTAAGGTTTCTGTGGATGTGATTGGCTGAGTTCATCCTGTATTGCAGTGGAGGTGGCGTAGGGGTCAGCTGAGTCCAGAGACTCATAGAAGAATGAGACATGCAAAGATACAGGGGGAGAGAGCCCAGTAAGGCAGAAGACAAGGCTGGGTTTGCAGAGAGCCACAAGCTGAGCTGAGAGGAATGTACAGACCATTGGTAGTGTCTTTCTCCAGAGCCCCCTAGGGGAGCACAACCCTATGGATGCCCTGATTTTGTAACTTCTGGGGGGGGGGGATGCACAGTGCTCTGATGGGTGCCCAGCACACAGTCTGGTATTGTTGAATGAGTGAATGAATGAATGAACGATTGTGCCATTGCCATGTTTTTGTAGTGTGAGTTTCAGTGAGAGCAGTTTATTCAGCAGTTGCCAGGACAGGCTCTGAAAGGCAGATTGACAGGAGTTTGGAAAGGGAGCCACAGGGCTGGATTGGTCCAGATTAAGGCCCAATCAAGCCACCACTGGGTGCAGGTGAAGGGCAGGAGATTGCACTCAGGGACCCACAGCCCTAGTACTTCTGTCTCTACTCAACTTAAGATCCTCAGCCTGTCAGTGAGCACTGGCTTCAGGATTGAACAGACTTGTCATGGAACAGGAAAATTAGCTATCTCGGGACTCATTTGTTCATTGATCACATATTGATATGATATTCTACTAGGTAGTCTGAGTTAAATAAAATGGATAATTAAGATTAATGCTAACTCATTTTATTTTACTTGTTTTAATGGCTTCTAACCTCCTCCTCTCTTTGGACACTACTCCCTTTTCGATGAGTTTCATGGCAAGAGCATCTTAGAAACAAATCCACCTATTCACCTGTAGGTTAAACGGGGTCCAGAATCTGCTCCACCACAGGGCCCCGCCCCCCAGGGAGGATGTGAGAGTTTTGACCACTTTGACTGAGCTTACCCCATGCTGTCGCCCCTGGAGGGTGTCAGGCTGTAGAGCAGCCCCAGGGACACTGCTCTGGAGGTGGGGAGCGCAGTCTGAGGTGTGGGACAGCTGGAGATGGCTGGTGGAAACCCGTGCACCTCTGGATGCCTCAGAAGAGCTGAGAATGGAGTGGGGGCCTGCCGGCTGGATCTAGCCCGGGGCTGAGGGGGAAAAGAGGGGAGCTCCAGCTGGTCTCCCAGTGGTGGGTCCTTGGCTTGGCGGCAGGTGGGCTGTAGGCTTGGCTTGGTCGTGGCTGGGAGGGCAGAGAGGCCTTCTATGGGAGACCAGATGGCAGCTCTTCTAGAAGGCAAAAGCTTTCTCCATGGCTCCCCATGGCGGATCCCGATGAAAAGAGGCAGTCCATGGTTTTAAGGCATTTATTGTCATGTCGGAAAGTGGATGAGTAAAACCATACCCTACTTCTCAGGGTAGATCTGAGGTTAAATACCTTTTGCAAGGAGGAGTGTCTGGGAAAGAGTGTTTATTGGCTAAGTCTTCCAGGTCTTTAGGTACCTCATTAAAATAGCGATCTGTCTTGAGTCTACCTCTACCTGTGGAGGAGTTTGGAGGCATTGCCCTTACGTGACTGATGGCCACAAATCTATGGAGAGCCGTGTGTGGCCTTGTGCCAAGAGCCTGGTGTCAGGGAATCAGACAAAACACCTACCATCCCTTTAGGGTCACCGGGGTTTCTAGCCTTAGCTCAACCAGGAACCAGGCTGCCCTTCATGTTCCTACATTCCTGAGGAATGTAGTGCTCCTGAGGAACACTGAGCATCTACTGTTTATATAGTGGAGTCACACTAGACCTCTGTCTGGACCATGCTTCACAGTCAAGGGGATGCAGAATCACACTAGGATCTTGGGAGTTCCCACATGCTTGCCTGGAATGTGTCCGTGGCTTCCTGAGCACGGAGCTAGTTTTCCTTTCTTTTCGTTTTTGTTTTTGTTCTTGTTTTTTTGAGACAGGGTTTCTCTGTGTAGCCCTGGCTGTCCTGGAACTCACTCTGTAGACCAGGCTGGCCTCGAACTCAGAAATCCGCCTGCCTCTGCCTCCTAAGAGCTGGGACTAAAGGCGTGTGCCACCACTGCCTGGCTTTCCTTTCTTGAAGATACGTGGTCAGCAGTAACAGACGAGGAACCAGAACCTGGCTGGTGACCTTCGAACACTACTGTGCTTCTCCAGGTCAAAAGCATCCCCAAGCAGGGTGGGGGACACTGAGCCTTGTGAGAAGTTCCTACACAGTGCTGGATCCTAGGAGTGTCTCAATTCATAGCCCCCATTTCAGTCTATCTCCTCAAACATCGATGGGGGAAGACTTGGAGAAAGCCTGTGCAGTTTTGTATTTACTACGGATTTTTTTTTCTTACAATCATTTTGAGCCTAGCACTATTAGGTGCTTTGTTTTAACTTGTTTAAAAGACGTTTAAACTTTGGTATATATGAGTATTTTGACTGAACGTATGTATGTGTACCACATGCGTGCCTGGTGCCACCAGAGGCCAGAAGAGGGCATCAGATTTCCTGGAACTAGAGTTGCAAACAGCTGGAAACTGCTTGGGTCTTCTGAGCCACAGATGCTCTTAACTGCTAGGGCACCTATCCAGACCCTGGGTTAAGTTTAGTTTTGTTTTTTTAAATTATTATTACATATTTATTATTAATTATTATTACATATTTATTATTAATTATTATTACATATTTATGCACACACACACACACACACACACACACACACGCATGCCAACACATACCACACTGCGCATGTGCAGGTCAGAGGGCACCCTGCAGAAATCAATTCTCTCCTTCTACCATGTTGGTCCTGGGCATCATACTCAGGCTGTCAGCCAGCAGTAAGCACCTTTACTGGCCGGGCTGTCCATCATCCAGGTCCTTCTCAAAGAAATGCTAATGGAGTGCTGAGTCAGCCTCATTCTGTACCCCCCCCCCCCTTCTTACCATGAAATCTTTCTTCAAATTGCTTATGTAAAATAAGCTCTTGTCTTGACCAAGAGCATCCTGGTCCTGATGATTCCACGAGACTTTTAATCCCCAGATTCCTCTGAAAGTCTGTCTTTGTCACTCATCAGGACAGATTCAGAAACCTCTGCTTGACTTCCCCAGAGGCGTTTTCTGCTTGCTCTGATTTCTCACATCTAAACACCTGCTCTTCCTGCGTCAGTCAACATTCTGATGGAAACTTCCTGCCTGAACTGTACTTGAAAGACTTGATCAAGGTTCTATCTGATGACCCTGAATAGAAAAAAGAAGAGGGGGGGGAGCCCTACAGAAGAAGAGAAAGTGGCCCACACAGGACCGCACAGATTCTTTGGCATTTCCAGAATATGGAGAAGGGCTTCTGCTGGCATCAAATGTGAAGGGATGCTGGCATGTCAGTGATGTGTCATTTGATGAGCTTAGAAGAATCTGTGTACTTTCACCATTGCTGGGGTTCACACCTCTAAACCACAGCGTTTGGGCCTTCTTGAGACTCTTAACTGAAGGACACCGAGAGACCCCTCCGGCCCATCTTTCTCCTGCCTACGCCTCCCCACTAAGCCCCTTCATTTCCCGTGAGGAATTAGAGTCCCTCACCCCAAAGTCAGCCCAAACCTTGAAACACTCCTTGCTCTTTCTACCTGAAGGGGAGGAGGAGGATGGGCAAGATGAGTAGGAGGAGCCAGCCATAAAGAATTCTCTGGCTTGCATTATCTGAACCACGAATTCCAGGAGTCCTGGCCCACACTCGGCAGATGCCTCTACACAAAAAGGACAAGAAAAATTAGAACAAGAGAACTTGCTGACTTTCCCAGAGGAACATCCCTCAGAGAATCTCATTGGTTCCACTCCATAAAATGGGAGGTGATCTATGAGGATCTGGAGCCCTTGCATTTGCTCCCTCCAGAGACCCAGTGATTTCCTGTGCAGCATAGTTTTGTGTCAACTTGACACAAGCTAACGTCATCTGAGAGGAGGGAACCTCAATTGAGAAAAAGCCTCTATAATCGGGTTGTAGGCAGGCCTGGGAGGCATTTTCTTAATTAGTGATTGATGACAAAGGAGGGCCCAGCCCATTGTGGGTGGTGCCATCCCTGGGCTGGTGGCCCTGAGTTTATTAAGAAAGCAGGCTGAGGAAGCCATGGGGAGCAAGACAGTAAACAACACATTCCTTCCATGGCCTCTGCATCAGCTTTGGCCTTCAGGTTTCTGTCCCTGTTTGAGTTCCTGCTCTGACTTCCTTCACTGATGAACAGAGTGATAAGGAAGTGTAAGCCAAATAAACCCTTTCCTCCCAAACTTGCTTTTTAGTCATAGTGTCTCATCAAAGCAATTGAAACCCTAACTAAGACACCTCCTAACCAGGTATGAGGCACAGTGAAGTATCCACACTCTGACATTAAAGTTTTTCCCCTATTTGTCACTACATGCTTTTTCTATGAGGCCTCTCTAGCAACTTGTCCCATTTGTGTCTTGCCTATGACCCTAGGTGACCCTCTTCCCAAGTTGCCCCACCCCAGAATATCGGAGAAGTGCTAAAGGTTGAGTTGATCAATTACCAAAAGAGTGATTGGTCATATCCATGTAATGAATTCATCATAAACCCCAAAAGGACAAGGTTGGGAAGCTCCTGATGGCTGGCCTGGAAAGGGAGGAGCTTCTACCACCTGAACATCTTTTATGTGCATTGATGTGCATCCCATGATCTCCCTCACAATAATAGACAAGAGTGAGCCCAGGGTCCTGAGTCCCGTAGGGTACACTAGCAAATTAGTAGAAATGGGGAGGGTACAGGAACTCTGGTTTACAACTATGCATTCAGAAGCACAAGGGACAGCCTACTATCTGTGTCTGAAGGAGATCATGTGCACAGGTAGGTGCCAGAGGCAAGACTCTCTGTGCAGAGTAGCGGAAGGTGTGTGTGCTTACCTATCCCACAGGGGGCTGTCATGGTCTGTTTCACCAGAAAGTAAGCTACAATCCAGTACTGTTTAGTAGCCAAGCCGGAGCAGATGTTTCCTGATGTCGTTGAAGAATGTTGTCCTTCCCACCCAACCATGTGACAAAAGAGACAGAGAAAGGTCTCAGTGTTCCAAAGGGACACTAAGACAATTTATTATTAAAGAAGTTATTAATGCCATGGGCAGACAGACCAAGAGATAGCAGCAAGGCAGGGGCTCTAAGGGGAGTTCAGACCCCAACACAGGGATAGATAGCACTTCAGGGAACACGTAAGAAAGGAAATCAGGGCTCCTAAGGCAGAAGTTAGGGGCTAAAACCGTCCTGAAGACAGCAAAGTGGTTTCACAGCAGAAGTCTGTAGGCAGGCTCTCTGATTCCTAGGGAGCAGGGAGGGAGGGGTGGGGAGCAGGATGTGTGCCATCAGCCCCCTCTTTGACTTAAACTCCCTTCCCCAGGTGAGGAGCCCCTCCCACCTGGAAGTCTGTTGGCTAGAGATTCAATGTCTCAGCAGGGTACAGCTCAGGGTGTCTACTGTATCAAAGAGCTTTGGGGTCAGGAGTCATTGGAACCCTCTGTCACTCAGTTTGCTCACGTGTTCCTTGGCTGGCTCTGGGTGGGGCTAATGTCAGCCCCTTGTGGACCTTCAGCACCATCAGGTCTCCTGATCCACTTGATTTATAGACCTTTTGGGTTTTGTTTGCTTGCTTGATGCTGTTGTTGTTTGGGTTTGGATGTTTTGGGAGATGGGATCTCATTAACCCCAGGCTGACCTTGAACTTCCTTCATAAGTCAGAATGACATCGAACCCCTGATCCTCCTGCCTTCACTTCCAGACTGAACCACTAGACCATTTTGAGTTCTTTCCTCCTCACAAGTGAGGCATGCCCGGAACAGCTGCCTTGAACACCTGCTCAGGCTGGGTTGGACACATTTTGTTTCTATAGCTTTAAGAAACTTCTGGAGGTGGCCCAGCCAGTAAAAAAGGAAATGTCCTTCAGTTTACCTCTGGTGAGGTCATGCTTCCTTGCTTTGTAGTCTGTGGCCACCCCTTCCTTGGGAACGGCAGGCTGACACAGCTCTGGCTCCCTGGAAGCAGGAGGTAGAGGTGTGTGTGATTGTCAGGCCCTTTCAAAGTGTTTCTCTGAAGCAGCTTGGCTGCGGTTGGGAAGGGTATATCCCTTGCTCCTTTGAGATCTTCTCTGCTATGGTAGCATTCTACATGCCTTGGTGCAGGTGATAAAAACAGGGCTGTGGGCCCTGCAGATAGTCTAGGAGATCCCCCAAAAGGCTTTGAGAACTTGTTTGTAAACAGGGAAACCTTGAATTTCAAAGGAAAGCCTGGGCAAGGCCAAGTGAAACTGGGAACCTGGCCTTTCCCTGTCCCTCTCCCGATGTGGCAGTACTTCAGACTGCAGAGGAAGACAAGGCCCCAAGGCACACTGTTTTCCTGGTCTGGACCACATGGAATCCCCTTATTTCCTGCTAATGGATGCTGATAACAAAGTCCCAGGGACAGGGTCCTTGATATCTAACACCACATATACCCTAATGCCTACCTCTGGTTTGTGCTCTGTCCCTGTCACCCCTGAACACAGACTGACTGGTCACCAACCTCTCTGCCCTGCCCTCTCTCCCATTTGTGGGAGCTCAAAAATCCTAAAGAAAAGATATGTCCAGGCATGGTTGCACAGCATACAAGGCCAGCTTCAGAAAACAAGGTTTCTTCATTCTGTCTAAACTCCACCCCACAGTTACCTGGCAACAGCCAGG